>CAUYSK010030248.1:0-15400 GCA_963575035.1 Avahi laniger
ATACCCTGAAATAAAAAAAAAAAAGTAGAAAGACTTCAAATAAACAACCTAATGATGCATCTCAAGAAACTAGAAAAGCCAGAACAAACACATAATTAGTAGAAGGAAAGAAATAATAAAGATCAGAGAAAAAAAATGAAATTGAAAACAGAAAACAATACAAAAGATCAATGAAATGAAAAGTTCTTTTTTTCAAAAGATAAACAAAATTGACAAACCTTCAGTTAGATTAAGAAAAAAAGAGAGAAGACTCAAATAAATACAATCAGAAATGAAAAAGAAGATATACAACTGAGACCTCAGAAACACAAAGAATCATTAGATACTATTATGAACAGCTATATGCTAGGAAATTGTGAAACCTAGAAGTAATGGATACATTTCTGGACTTATACAACCTACCATGATTGAAGCATGAGGAAATAGAAAACCTCAACAAATTAATAATGGGTAACAAGATCAAATCCGTAATAAAAAGTCTCTCATCAAAGGAAAGCCCAGGACCTGATGGTTTCACTGCTAAATACCACCAAACACTTAAAGAAGAACTAATACCAATCCTATTCAAACCTTCAAAAAAAAAAATTGAAGAGGAGAGAATATCAACAAAGGTGCCAACAGCATGCAATAGGGAAAGGACAATCATTTCAATAAATGGTGCTGGGAAAACTGGATAACTATATGCAGGAGAATGAAACTAGACCCTATCTCTCACCATACACAAAAATCAAATCAAAATGCATTAAAGACTTAAAAGCTGATACTTGAAACTATGAAACTACTAGAAGAAAACATTGGGGAAATGCTCCAGGACACTAGTCTGGGCAAAGATTTCTTGTGTAAGACCTCAAAAGCAAAAATAGACAAATAGGATTACATCAAGCTACAAAGCTCTTGCACAGGAAAGGAACCAATCAACAAAATGAAGAGACAAGCCATATGTGAAAATATTTGCAAACCATCTATCTGACAAGGAATTAATAACTAGAATATATAAGGAGCTCAAACAACTCAATAGCAAAAATCCAAATAATCTGATTTAAAAATGGGCAAAAGATTTGGACAGTCATTTCTCAAAAGAAGACATACAAATGGCCAACAGGTATATAAAAAATACTCAACATCACTAATAATCAGAGAAATGTAAATCAAAACCACAGTGAGATATCATGTCACCCCAGTTAAAATGGCTTATATCAAATAGACAGGCAGTAACAGAAGCTGGCAAGGGGTGTGGAGAAAGGGGAACACTCATATACTGTTGGTGTGAATATAAATTAGTACAGTCATTATGGAGAACAGTATGGAGATTCTTCAAAAAACTAAAAATAGAACTACCATATGATCTAGCAATTCCACTACTGGGTATATATCCAAAAGAAAGGAAATCAATGTATTGAAGCAATATCTGCACTCCCACATTTATGGTAGCACTATTCACCATAGCCAAAATATGGAATCAACCTACGAGCTGATCAACAGATGGGTAGATAAAGAAAATGTGGTATATATGCACAATGTAATATTATTCAGCCATAAAAAGAATGAAATCCTTCCATTTTCACCAACATGGATGGTAGTGGAGGCCATTATGTTAAGTGAAATAAGCCAAGCACAGAAAGACAAATATTGCATGTTCTCATTCATATGTGGAAGCTGGAAAAGTGGATCTCATGAAGATAGAAAGTAGACTGGTGGTTACCAGAGGCCGGGAAGGGTAGGTGAGAAGGAGGGATGAAAAAGAAAAAACAATATAAATGTAGTTATTACCACTTTACTGTACACTTAAAAATAGTAAAGATTTTAAATTTTATATGTATATTTTACTTCAATAAAAAGTTTTTAAAAAAAGAAATGCAGAAATAATTTGGGGGAAGTAATTTTATGTTTGAAAACAGTTTAGCTCAATTTCTGGGAAACAAATAAGTATACTCACTACCTAAATAACAAAACAGAGTATATGTGCTTGAATTAATCATCGACTTTCTGCTTCTTAAACCCAGGAGGTCTTATCATTAAACAAGATGAAGGTATGAGAAAATATATTGGGAAAATTAAACTGACTCACTGTATCTATTAATTAGCTTAATTTGTGATTTATATTTATGTCACAGTGAGCAATGAATCTGTGAAAATAGACAAGGAAATTGAGAAGAGCTTTTGAAAATGAAAACAACCATGATATTGGATTGAAAAACATCTATAAGCTGCAAGGACACTTTGACTCTATCTATCAAAAATAAAAAGGAACACTTCACAATCATTTCATGCTGTGTTAGACATGTAAGAGATGATATTCGAGTCTGACAAATAGTGTGTAACATGTCTGAGAATTTTAGAAAAATACCGTAGCTACACAATAGATAATCAATAAAGAAAGTTCCTATGATATTCTAAGAATTTATAAAACCTACCTACGATAATGTTAACAATAGGCTTAAGGACAAAAAATGCTACCTCTGGAACTTTCATAAAAGAGACATCTCTGAAATGTTTTCTATTTGCCTATTTAATTTCTTAATAGAATCTGGCAATGTGTTTCCCGAGGATAGGAGCAGGAGGAGAGGGAGAGAATTAGACCTCATAAATAATTCAATCACTACAATGCAATGACTTTTAAAAACCACCAGTTTAGGATAATATTTTCCTGATGAATCATTAATATTAAAAATAATTTGAAGTAATTGAGTGATTAATAGAAAATGCAAAAGTTCATCTTCATCAGGATATGGAATGATACAAGATTCTTGATAGGGATCCAAACAGCAATCCCGATTGATGATAAAAGGCCTTAACCAGATACTAGCTTTAGTTTTCTCTTTGGCATAATCAAATGTGTCTTGGTACAGGGAAGACAACAACGCAGCTTGATGAATAGACTATATTGCATCTAAAACACGTTCGTATTTGATTGTCAGTCTTTGAGAAAATAAGCTTTCTTTGGTTGACAAAATTCTTAAAGTTAACATTTTGCCAAAGGGACTGACTTCTAGAAATGGCTGTGCTGATTTACATGGAGGAGGGAAGGAAATCAGAGAAAATTAAAGAAATTTCAAATACTCTTGGAAATAAGCAACAAAAGATTAGTGGAGAATGAGATGCAAAATTTTTATTGAAAAATTAATATCAAATAAGTTCAATTACTTTCACCAAGTTCCATATAAACTATACACTTTCCATGGAATATTTTTGAACAAGTCTCACAGTTTCATATTGAAGTGGACAACTAAAAAGTGATGCTGGGGACATAGACATTTGGCGAAATTAATATAATTCCAGTATGTCCTGTAAGCTACCATGTAGGAATTTACACATTAGATAAAATAAGTGATAATTTGACTTTCAAAAGGATATTTTATTATACAACAGATTTTCCAGTTTATTTTAAAGGTGTGTTCCATTAGCACACAGTTTGATTTAGGTTATTTTTAGTAGCAGATTGTTTTCTAGATCGAATCGTGCTCACATCACCACTCAATTCCACGATCTCTCAAGGGACCGTCATGGATGAACAACTTGGCAACTAACAAAAAGTGCCAGGTTTTCTTTTGACTCTAACATTTGATTCCTTTTTCCCTTTTTTCTCCCACTGTAAATTAAGAACACTAGAATTTGTTTCTCTAGAAATGCAATTCAGAGGCCAAAGGTCCACAGGTTCTGACATAGAAAAAAAATTTTTCTTATTATAGTAGTAATACATTCTTGTCATTAAAAATTGTAGAAGGTTTAGAAAAATTTTAATGAAAAATAATTTCCCAAACCCCGAGTCCTATTCAGAGACACTACTGATGATATTTTAGTATACTTCCTTCAGGGTTCTCTCTCTTTTTCATTTATTTTTTTTCCCCATAAGTAGAGTTTGTGTGTGGCGAGGAAGGGGCTTATTTGTGAAGTAATAATTTGTATTTTGTTTTCTATTAACATTATAACCAAGCACTTTTCTGTATTCTTGGGAACTCTTCAAAAGCATAATTTTTAATGAACAAAATATTCAATATTTGTATTACAGTTCACTTAGTCAATACTCCCATTGTTGCACACTTACATTGTTTCTAAATGTTTGATATAAATAACAGTGTGATGAACATCTTTATGTATGAATTCTGTTCTGTATTTAGCATTTGGCTCTTGGGATGATTCCCAGAAGTCTTTTGTCACAATTTGCCTCACAGCTAGAAATGAGTATTTTAGCACATAAAAGTGAGTTAAAGTAAAAGGAAGCTTGTGTTGTCCTTGAACCAGATTTGCTGTGATGGCACTCCACCCCCATTAATGAAAGTCCTAGGGAAAGCTGACTGCACTAAAATGGTTCAGGAAAACACAGACACATGTATGTGTTGAGAACGCAGCCTTTACACGTGGAGGTGGAGGAGCCATGAGCTGGATCCACTCTCCGCCCTCTATTTGCACTACTACCAAGCACTGGGATGAGGTTAAGCTCTTGCTTCTTGGAGAAGGGGTCTCGAAAAAACAGACTGACCACATCACTCTCTGCCAGTTTCACTTTCCTGATTTTTCCTTTAGGCTTTTCAATGCTGCATAGGTCCCAGGCTGTGCTGACTTATATAACTTGAGGGTGCAAATGGAATCTTTCAGTGATAATGAGGTTTGGAGACTTTTTTGGTAAAGCACATACATCATATAACAGTAAGGAAATTTTTAGATGTGGGTCGGTAACTCTACCAAGGCTCCCTGGACCTGTGATTGACATATCCTTTGTCATTGAAAGAGCATTTTGTGATCCCAAGGTGACATGTAGGGAGGCCAGGAAAAAGCAACCTGTTGATTTTGTGATGAGAGCAAAAAATGAGAACAGGCTAAAACCCTCATCTACTAATTTTATGGGGAAATTTCACTGGGGCTTTCTAGGGGCGTGGAACTGAATGACAACCGTCATCTACCATCTCTTGCTTTCAGTTCTTTTCCTGACAGTTGATGTTACCTCTTTCATTTATTACATAACTGTGTAATGTACCTCACTGGATGCCAATGTGACAGGTGCCACGGGTCCAGCAATAATATTTCTAGAAGCTTCTTTATATATTTCATGGCCCTGGCTAGCAGAATCAAGAATATTTGTCACCTACCATCTTGTCAGCCAACCAGATGATTGAAAATTTAACTTGACTTAAGGTAATATCTTTCATCTTGTGAAGGACATTACTAGGTTCACATGCATCCTTTCATATATTTTTTAAAATAAATAGACATCCTTTTCAGGAGAAATACCCAGAACCACAGACAATTCTTTGGGGCCAATAATACCATATGGGCTTCTCATTGAATTGTAAAAATTTTTGGCTTTTTTTGGTAGTTTTATCTTATTTTTTCATCATTATAGGGTGAAACTACATTTTTGTTGACTTCCCTGCCATATTTATCAGGACATCACCTACTTTGGCAGTCCAAGCACTTCTTTGGGAAACTATCACCAAGGGAGAGATTGTCAGGAAGGCATCATAAAGTGCTACGGACAGGGAAGTTTCCCACCTCCCAACTCGAGCTGGTCCAGTTCCCTAGTGACAATCTTACTGACGCTTTCCAAGGCTGGTAGACCAGGTATATTCAGTTTACCTCTCTGGGAACCTGCCCACCAGGCAGTCACACCACCTGTTACTGGGCCAATCTCACCCTGCTTAAACTTGAGCAGGGCAGCTCTGAGTCTGAGCAGGTGAAAGAGACCTCTGAAGGTAAGGAGAATAACTATTTGAATTTCCTTATCATCTTAGGAAAAAATGCATTTTACCTCTTTTTTCCCTCCTGCTCAACTATGAGGAACACCAGAGGCAAATATCTTGAAGGTAGGGCATATAAACTCGCTGAGGACAGGGGATCTGCCTTCTTCCAGGCTGGCTTTCTGCACCTTGCCTGATGGAGCAGCAGAAGCTGGTTAAATAACACACCCTTTGGAGCCTGGGAGATATTCTGCTATGGGGAATTGGGGGAAACGTTTTGGAAGAAAATGCCCATTTCAGCCCCATGTGACCGCCTTCAGGATCCTGGGTTTTGTTTGTAAGGTTGGCAGGAGGAGGTCTGTTTAGCATGGCAGATGTCCCATGTTGAAAGGATCATGTCCTAATCAGCTCACTTCTCTGTGTCTTGGTTTTACTGTCTGCAAAAATATATAACTTTGACTAGGTTGTCACTGGGACTCTGTTTAGCTTTAGATTTTCTTCCTTCTTGCTCAGAATGGCAGAACATCAGCGTTAGGACATCTAATCGTTCTGGCCTCTTACCTGCTGTGTTAATTCCTCAACGGCATCCATAAGAAGGGACCTTGGTTTTCATGGATGGCACCATGTGAAAATCTTATTTCCTTTTGCTGTCTTAAGTATTTTGCTCATTAGATTAGGACAAATTACCGTTTAAAAAATGCTCCCTTTGTATGGTGCTATACCATGGCACCATAATTTCTATTACTGACGTGAAGCCTATACCCAGCTCTTACGCCTGTGAAATTGTTAAGTGGCTCAAGACAACCCTTCCCCTACTCAGGAAAACCTGCCACAGGTTTATAATCCCATCAGTGCCCATGGCCCAGCGCAATCCCTTACTATAAGTTCTCCTCTTCCACAGCCCCCATTTGCCTCCTAACACAAACACACATTTTAAGCTCTGGCTTGGAGAGGACAGACTGTGTACAGACCATGAACTTTGAAATCAAACAGACTCAGAAGCCAATTATGACATTTACTAGATAGGTAACTTTAGGCCACCTGCCTCTCTGAGCTTTGACTTCTTCCTTTGTGAAATAGGGATAACTCTTTGTCTCAGCATTATTGCAGAGCTTTGTGTGAGATCATCTTTTTAAATCATACAACACAGTTTCTAGTGTCTAGCATGGGCTCAGTCATTGTTAATTCCCTTTCTATTTGCTGTCCTTGGCAAATTTCCTGGGCATGTTCTCTCCCATTGTGGTGGCTTTGCCCTGTCTGTTCTCTCTGCTGCTTGGTCTTTTTCCTAAAGTTCTGGCTGGCTCTGTGCTCCTTGTTCTCTGAGGCACAGTTCAAGTGCCGTCTCCTGCATGCTCATCCTGGTTCTAATCATTCTTTGCCTGGGTTAGGTGCCTGGCCTCTGTGCCTCCTCTGAACTGTGTGAATATGTCTCTACCACAGCATAAACGATACCAACACTGGTGACAACAATATTACTAACGGTCACTCAGTGTGTACTTACAATGTGCCAAGTACTGTGCAAGCACTTTGCAAACATAACAATCCTACAAAAATCTTTTTCCTAGTTATTCTTATTATTCCCATTTCATAGCTGATGACCGTGAGGCCAGAGAGCTTAGATACCACATGGAAAACCACATGATTAGGAAAGCCCGAGGTGCATTTGAGCCCATATGACCTGGCTTAAGGGCCTGTTATCCTATTGCTTGTCTGCATCCTTTAATAGCCTCTGATTTCTTGGAGGGCTAGGACACCTCTTGCATTTCCCTAGCCCCGTTACACAGTAGTGTGGTTGGCACGTTGTAAGTGCTCAGTGCATGTTTGTGGAATGAACCCTCCGTTCTCAGTCCAAATCTGGCCTGTACTTTTCAGACGGGAAATGTATTTGGTACTGAACAGTCATGATTAGGTTCAGGTAGGGGAGGACAGAGGTCTTAGTTGCCCAGTGTCTGAATTCTGGTGTCTGTGCGTCTCTCGGTTATTTTCCATCCAGAGGCCAGTCAGGTTTGCTTCTAATGTCCACCTCTAGTCTTATTAGCAAAGACAGGACAGGCTTAGTGTTGTCTTGAGGCAGTCAACTCCCAAAGGGTTAGGACTCACTTTGCTTGCAGCTTTTCAGGCTAGTCAAAAGCAAAAAAGTTACTGTCATTTTGGTTAAGAACATCCCCATGTGATCATAAGAGCCAGTAGTAAAATAAATTCCTAGCCTGAGAGAGGATAGAGTAAGAATAGCTTCTGGGCTGCTTTGTGGATGTGTGCACAAACCCGCTTTTGAAGGACATGCTGGACCAATGGCAGGAGATTCTAGAGTTTGTGATTAACCCAAGATAATCCTAAATTTTGTTTATTTGACTTAATATACTTAAAAGCATTTGTAAACAAAGATGCAAGATTACACTTTAATATAATGATTATTGTCTTAAACAATGGCAAATAAAGGAGAAAAATCACAAAGACCATTTCCTAGAAATCAAATCCACCCAGACCCTCCCCTGCCTTGAAGTTGACATGCCTGCCAGAGGCTTCTCTTTTGTCCCTGGTCCTGTGTGCCTGGCCCTCCGTCCCACGGGCAGAGAAAATCCCTTGTTTATGTATACAATGCTGAGCCTGGAGATGCTGCCTTCTTTCCCTTTCTTTTTGCAGTTTTCGATTTCAATTTGTGTTCTCTCCATGGCTTTTTTCTAGGGCCACTAGAGAAGAATAAGAAACAAGCAATGTCCTTTGTCATATGACCAGAATGGAAATACAAAGGGAAACAAAAAGCAGCCTGGTAGGTTTACCCCATAAATCAACTTGCCAAAATAAGACTAAAACTGGTAGGAGAATACAAGTCTTCACATGAAACTGCGTTTTCTGACCTGACAATGGAAGAACATGACATTTGTTAAATGGTAAAAGGGACTCTTCCTCTAGGGTCTGCAGACTGTCATAGTATCCTAACCTACAATGAACCTTATTTTGAGAAGTTTTCTATTCTTTCAGGCTCAGATGGAATTGATTCCAAGAAAGAACAGTTCAATTTATCAGCTCTGTTGTTTCTCTCTAAACCCAAGTAATCCCTCTCTCTTCCTTGGGCCAATACAGACGCACAACCCTGTACTCTACTGCTGAATAGTTGAGTTTATTCTCATTGTTCCCCACTGCACAAGTCATGGTTGCTGACTTCTCCAGGGTCAAAACTCTTTTGCATAAAAATTACAGGCTAAGATTTTAGGATTATTAACTTTTTATTGAGAATGACTGTTTAGGAGTGACAGCTTTTCTCCCAAGAGGAGCAAACTTTTCTCTCTGTCTCTTCTGGAATTGCCTTTCCTGTTCCATGTTGCAGGTAAGAAGTTTTGGACCTCTCTGGCAACTTGTTAGGAAGTTTCAAGAAGAATACTTGTCAGTATAATTATCAATAGTTAATATCATTAATGATACAGGGTCCTTCAGCAAATTCTGTTGGCTTTTTTCTTACATCAAATCCAGAACGTGACCACTGCTCACTATCCCCAGGTCTAAGCTACCATTCTCTCTCCTAGATTACTATAGAAGCCCCAGTAAGCACCTGTCTAGCTCCTGCCCTTGCCTCTTCTTCAAGTTTGAATCTCCATGTAACGATGGAGTTCTGAAGCAGGCAGCTTCTGGAGTCAGGCTGCTGGTGTGAGAGGCTCTGTTCTTCCTCTTAGCAGCTATTCTTGCCCTCAGTTAAGTTCTTTGCCATCTCAAAACCTCTATTTCTTCATCTGGAAAATGGAAATAATAAGAGTTCCCATTCTAATTGTTTTCTGTTGAAAGTTGTGAGTTAATGCACTTTAAGTTAACGCACATGAAGCCCCAGCACGTGTGCTAGCACTATTATCATTACTGATTACACAGTAAAAGGGGGTGAATTTTGATTTGACACAAAGTCTGCCGCAAGATGTATAAAGAGAAAGTATAGAACTTACATACAGAAAACATGCATCCTGAGGAGCAGCACTCATTGATTCAAAGACCTTCAGTGGTTACAAAAAGACCAGGAGTTGAGTACTTGAAGGGAAAGAGGGAAGTGACACAGTTCGTTTTGTTTCTTTCTCACGGTTAAAGCCCTGCTGTATGACAAGTAGTCCACGTAAGTCCCTGCGTGTATTCAGCAGTGGCCAAACACGGCCTCTACTTTAAGCAGCCTGAAACTGATTTTGGGGGGAAATAGAGATTCAAATATTGTCAAAATCAGGAAGCTATGATAAAAGTCACAATCAAATTCTAGCTAAAAAATAATTTAAGGGCTAAGGAGATAAAAGTCATTTGTGTCTGGGGTGACATAGAAGACTTCACGGAGAAGACCAAGGTTGGCTCTGGGCTTTGGGGACTGTGTTAGAATTTCCATCAGGGAGTTGGTGGGGGGAGAAGCAGGATGAAGAAAACGATAAGAGAAAAGTGAACACTAAAAAAAATTATGTGCAAATACTCATTTGCTGGAGGGTTGAGTAAAGGAAGAGCAACTTATAAAGTAAGGCGAGAAAGGAAGGTTGGGGACAAGTTGTAGATGATCTTCCATATTAAGGAATTTGGACATGATCCATCACATACCAGGTCTTGTGCCAAACACTTATATGTGTTACCTTGTTAATCTTCACATCAACCCCATGAGGCCCAGAGATTGAATTATTAAATAGTTACCTGAGATCACTGAGCTGATCAATGACAGAGTCAAGGTCTGACCTCAGATCTGTCCAGCTTTAACCCATGCTCATAGCGTCTCTCTAGGCTGTCTTGCTAAAGTCACACGCTGCTAGTGGCAACTTAATCTTGGGGTGGGGATTGGAGGGGGGGACCCAGCTTCAAGCTATTGCACTAGGCTTGGGATGAGATGATAAGGGCCTGGATTAGGGGTGGCGTGTGATGGAGAGGCGGGCACTGTTTGAGGGCTTGCAAGAAGAATCACAAGGTGGGTTGACTTACAAGGATGAAAGTCAGAGAGGAACCAAAGAGGATGCCAAGTTCTTGGGCCACAGTGCTGGGAGTGTGGGGCTGCTCTCAGAAACGGAAGCCAGGGTGATTTGGGGGAAGTGATGAGTTTATCTAGAACTTCCGTCCTGTTTGACTCAAAGGTTGAGTGTAGGTCCAGGGCAGGACCTGGAAGATAGGAGGGTCACTCAGACAGTGCTGTAGCCTGCAGTAGAACCAAAATGAATAGAGTCATTACGGCCCACATGTCCTAGAAATCTTGCTTTTGCACTGGTGATCAAAAAGAATGTTCTTTTTGTTAAAATGCCTTTGAATAGACCTATGCTGCAGCCTAGGGGAGATTCTTTTTTTTATTTCAATAGATTTAGGGGGTACAAGTGTTTTTTGTTACATGGATTAATTGTATAATGCTGAAGTCAGCACTTTCAGTGTAGCCACCATTAGAATAGTGTACATTGTATCTGATACGTAGGTTTTTATCCCTCACCCCCTTCACACCCTCCACTCTTCTTAGTTTTCAATGTCCATTATGCCACTTTATGACCATATATATCCCTAGTACAGCTTCCACTTATTAAGTGAGAACATGTGGTATTTGTTTTTCCATTCCTGAGATACTTCTCTTAGGGTAATGGTCTCCAGTTTATCCTAGTTACTGTGAAAGACATTATTTCATTCCTTTTTATGGCTGAATAGTACTCCATGGTGTATATATATGCCACATTTTCCCATATCTTTGCAATTGTGTATTGTGCTGCAATAAACATTTAGGTGCTGGTGTCTTTTTTTTGTAAAATGACTTCTTTTCCCACTAGCCAGCAGTGGGATTGTTGGATTGAATGGTAGGTCTACTTTTAGTGCTTTGAAGAATCTCCATACTGTTTTCCACAGAGGTTGTACTAGTGTGCATTTCCATCAACAGTGTATAAGCTTTCCTTTCTCTCTACATTCATGCCAACATCTATTGTTTTTTGACTTTTTAATAATGGCCATTCTGACAAGGATAAGGTGGTATCTCCCTGGGGTTTTGATTTGTATTTCCCTGATGATTAGTGATGTTGAGCATATTTTCATAAGTTTTTTGGCTATTTGTCTATTTTCTTTTGAAAAAAATCTATTCATGTATTTCAGCCACTTTTTGATGGGGTCATTTTATTCTTGCTGATTTGTTTGAGTGCTTTGTAGATTCTGGATATTAGCCTTTTGTCAGATGTATAGTTTGTAAATATTTTCTCCCATTCTCTAGGTTGTCTATTTACTGTGTTGATTATTTCCTTTTCTGTGCAGAAACTTTTTAGTTTAATTAAGTCCCATTTACTTATTTTTGTTGTAGTATTTGCTCTTGGGGACTCAGGTTACAAAACTAATGCAGACAAATCAGTAACATTTCTATACACTAATAACAGTTATGCTGAAAGTCAATTTAAGAACTCAATACGATGTACAATAGCTGTAAAGATATTAAAATACCTAGGGATATACTTAAAGAAGGAGGTGAAAGATCTCCACAAGGAGTACTACAAAATACTGATGAGTACTACAAAACACTCATGGATTGGAAGAATCAACACTGTTAAAATGTCCATCATGTCCAAAGTGATTTAAAGATTCAATGCAATTCCCATCAAAATACCAGTGTCATTTTTCACGGATCTAGAAAAAGCAATCCTGAACTTTATACCAAACCAAAAAAGAGCCTGAATAGTCAAAGCAATCCTAAGCAAAAAGAGCAAATCTGGAGGCATCACATTACCTGACTTCAAATTATACTACAAGGCTGTAGTAACCAAAGCATGGTACTGGTACGAGGGTAGTCATATAGACCAATGGAACAGAATAGAGAAGCCAGAAATAAAGCCATCTACCTACAACCAACTGATCTTTGACAAAGCAGACAAAAACATACACTGGGCAAAGGATGCCCTATTCAATAAATGGTGCTGGGAAAATTGGTTAACCACATGCAGAAGAATGAAACTGGATCCCTCTTTCTCACAATATACAAAATTTAACTCAAGATGGATTAAAGACTTAAATGTAAAACCTGAAACCCTAAAAATTCTAGGGAAAAATATAGGGAAAACTCTTCTGGCCATTGGCTTAGGGTAAAGAATTTATGAATAAGATCCCAAAAGCAGCCTGGGGGCAATTCTGAAAAGCGAGGAAAGGGACAGATTTGGCAAAACTCAGAGGCTGTCAACAGCTTTTTAGATTGTAAGTGCCACAGAGCCATGCGTGTACACAGAAGATGAAGAAATCAGGATCTCTCTTCTAATTGCCCAGTTTGGAGAGCAAAACCCGAGGAAGGCTTTACACACATCCATTTGCCTATCCTGGCAATAAAGAGACGTGTGGTGGTGCACACATGTATGTGTGTACAGTAGTTTCGTGAGTCACATGACTGGGCAATGCTAAAGATGCTAAATATACTGAACGTTGCTCCAGAAAGCAACTCTGGTACAGTCTTCATGTGGTCCTCTCAGATGACAGGCTGTTCATTTCAACCAGCGATGCCTTTCCCACAAAGAACCCTCAGGGAAACGTCCAACTCACATTTCCCACTTCAGTCAAAGGCTAGCATTTTTTGTCCACATCTCCCCACCCTACTGATTGTAGTTATTCAATGATGCCTATTTTATTTAGAGATATTAAAGAATAAAGTGTTCCATAGAAGTAAATTTTCTAGTTAAGCATGGATTATCCCTTCATGCCAAATAAAAACAAGTTAATCCTCTGGGATGGAAACTTTTCTAAAATGGAATAGACACATCTGTCTTCTTAGATAACATTAAATAGAATGAAAACCCATTATTTTCTTTTGGCGTGACTTAGTGATGTTCTCACTGACTGTTGGAGACAGGAGGCTATTTGAGCCTGTTTAGAGACTGCTCACATTGAGAGTTCACGTGTCTGTTCTTCACAGTTTCCCATCTCTATGGTCTAACAGCTCTCACGACTCTCATTCATTGCACCTCCGTGATTTCTAGCCGCAGTGGGCAGGACTACCAGACCAAAACTGAGCAGAGAATTCCCTCACTGGTTTCTGGGGCATTTAGTGCCTATGACTGTGTGGGATTTAGTGTATGGATTGTCTGATATCGATGTCAGGCTTTAAATTTATTTTTTTTATTTCCTGGTTCTTGTATATATTCTGGGTAATTACGAGTTCTGTGCAAGGAAGGGAGCATTCAATAAATCAGGTATTGTCATATCCTTAGCAGGGAAATTTTCTAATTAATTTTATTTGAACTCTTTCTGCTCAGCTCTTCCAGGGAGTTAAGGAGTGACCATACATAAACTCTTAAGGAGAACGGTTGCTAAGTGAAATAAATATATCTGCCTAAGGCAGGAATAGAAGCGAGCTCTTAACAATAATAATAGCAGCCGTGGTGTGCCAGCACTCCGCTAAGCACTGTACATGTAAAAAGATCACTTAATCTTCTCAATGATCCTCAGTATTAATCATTCTTATTTTCCAGTAGAGATAACAGAGAGACTTAAAAAGGGAGAGTAACTATTGAAAGTCACATACTGGAATTCCCAGGCTGTGCACTCACACACCACACGGTTGCAGGCCTCCCCCATCACGGGGACTCTATGGAGGGACAGAGGAGAATGAATGGGAGCCTCGATGAGGTCAGAGGTAGTGTTCCATACTCAATGTTTCGAGCAAATGAAGAACCTGCTGGGAGAATGGGTCAGCAGCAGCAGAGCCTGGCTGGTCACACTCTCGGGCCATGTTGGACTACTGCTCTGTCATTGAAGCCACACTTCCCCTTGCTTTGTGTAGTCCATTCCTCTACTCAAGCGACTCTTGGAAAAAAGCTCACTAGCTATGGGAAGAAAAGAACCGTGACTGTTGGTCATTCTTCTCTTTGCTCTCTGAAGTATAGAATTCAATCTCCTCTTATTTTCTGGAAAGCCATCAATTTACAGGAAAGGGTAAAAGGAACCTTGATTATAAAGAAAGAGACAGGGTTATGCTTTAGTCTTTTTTTTTTTTTTTTTGAGACAGGGTCTGTCAGCCAGGCTAGAGTGCAGTGGTGTCAGCCTAGCTCACAGCAACCTCAAACTCCTGGGCTCAAGCGATCCTCCTGCCTCAGCCTCCCAGAGTGCTAGGATTACAGGCGTGAACCACTGCGCCCGGCCTGCTCTATAGTCTTGAACTTCTTCTCTATTGCTTTGGCAAGAGCACCTACTGATTGGTCAAATGATCCAAATGCATTTTATCATTGATCATCAGCTCCTTTAAACATTGCTTTTTAAATAGGAAATCCCCTAGGTGCCCACAAGTAGAACATGAAATAAAGCAAACTGCTAAAGAAAGTCAAATTCTAAAATATTGGCATGGTAAAATGACATGAAAAGGTGTATATTTTTTGCTAGCATTAATAAATCTTCTGAATTTAATTAAGGTAACAGTTGCACAAAGTAGAATATAATTATTTTCTGTCCAGCACCTGTCTTTGAGTCTGTCACTTTGCTACTCATTTCTGGACATCAGTGAGAGACGTTTCTTTCCTTGTTAATCTCTTATCAGTCCATTGCAGGAAAACACCTCTTAGCTTGAAAATTCTGTACAGATAGATGCATGGGAACATTCAAGAATCACTCAAAGGCTTAGTCCCTGTCTCATAGAAACCCTACCTTTCATTTGGTTATGCTTTTAGCCTCCCCTTCTCTCTCCTCCCTCATTTCTTTCCTCCCTTTCAAAAATATAACTAGGAGCCTTTAAAGTGCTAGACACTGTGTGAAGACCTGGGGAGATCCTGTGTGTGTGTGTGTGTGTG
>CAUYSK010030249.1:0-86183 GCA_963575035.1 Avahi laniger
CACTGTTGAATTGTGACAGCAACTCACTGTACCCATTTTTTCAAAATTAAGGGAAGAAAATTAACAAGGTGGCAGGAATGTTGTAGTGGCCCTTTCTATAAACTATACCCTTTCATCCTAAGTGCTAACAAATATTTTTACCATTTTTATAAATAAAGAAATTAAACATCAGAGATTAAGTAATATGTGGAGAATCAAGAGCTGGAGAAAAGTGAAGCTGAGATTCAACTTTTGAGATCCATTTCGCTCCAGGGGCTCGCACGCTTTATCCCTGCCCTGTGTCCAGTTAACCTGACACGGGTTATCTGCACTCTCAGTTTTTGGTAACTTTGCCTTCTCCTAACAGAACACAGACTTACACTATTTTAGTGAGTATTGTCACACCTCCACAGATGCCTCCTCCTGCCTCCTAGTAAGATTTCCTAACTTCTAATTAGCATATTCAATTTTGCTTTTCTTCTGGTTTCTTCCAAAAATGAGACTCCATCTAACCATGTTACACCAGGGAGAAATTATCTCTCTGCGCACTGAGAAAAACATTAAAGAGTTTTGCTTCTGCAAATAGATGAGTAATTATTTTAATTACCATGGTTGCACTGCATTTTATATCTAACATAATACTATTATTTAATATTTCGATGGAATGTGTACTTGGCAAGGAAGGACAGTTGTCACCTTTCCTACAGTCTTTCAAAGCACAAAGCTACTGCTGACACCAAAGGGCACTTTAAGAATGAAGAGGTGGGAATGGTAATTAGGCTTTGGCCAATGATGCAAACAAAATTGCTATCTTTGATGTCACTTTCCATAAGGATGAAGGCCATCAGAGATGTGGTCCTAAAATTCATGGCCTATAAACTTAAAGTGCACTCTCCTGAGAGCTAAACCAATTAACTTATTTTAAGAACAACAAAAACTGCCGAAGATTACAAACTAGTAAGATTATTTAAGCAGAAGGATATTGTCACTTTTGAAGAAGAAAGTTAAAGAGATAAAAATATGTTGATGTGAGTTAATAAATGGGCCAGAGATGTAAATGATTAACACAAAAGATGGATCATACACAAGGCAAACCCAAAAAGTACCAAATGTTACAGTATCTAAAGAAAACTTAACATAAGTAAGCCTGGATATTATTTCAGGGAAAAGTGATATGCTCACAAAACATTTATCTATTATCAATAAAGTCAGAAACAGAACCAGTGTAAATAAGATGCTTGAATAGATCTTATTTATCCCTTGATCCAAAGATAACGAGGTCACGAGACTGGATTATGGTGTATGTGAATAAAATGTCACACACAATGTGCTGGTGGAGCCTTTATATAAGATTTTCTTATTGAAATTTCTGCCCAAATCAATCCTTCCTGGGTGATGTAGGCAGCCAAGTACATGCCACTGACTCAAATCAAACCTAGTAAATGACACTCTTCCCAGGAAACGAATGTACAATGGGAAAATGAAAATTCCTTTCTATGATTCTGTCCCAACCTATGACTTCCAACATAACATCTTAGTAGACAGGGTAAGATCCTCCTGAGAGTAATATCATTCGTTACTGGGGTTTTCATTATTTGGGAGTTTTGGGGAAAAATGAAGAGCAAGAAGACCATCAGATCACATGGCATTCTACAAGGACACAAGTAGCATCTATTGATGGATTCATTTGAATTACAAATGGAAAAGGCTGGCCTCTGTTGCTCAGTGTGTGAAGAACAGTGGATGGTCAACTGATCCAGCTGGCATTGGTGGTCCAGCAGTGGAGGTGATGGTGGTGGTGGTCTATACTGGTGAAGTGGATCATTCCTGGTTCCTGTGATTAGAATCTTATACCTCTTTCTTATACATCAGCACCAGGAGAGGCTCAAAGGCAAAGAGATCCCCCTGCAATATCTCAACAGAAAGATCATAGTATTATGACACCTGCTCAGTAAAATAAAAGTGACCATATCTTACATAGCCTGAAAATTTGCTACTGCTGTAGAAAGCCATATAATTGGATCCATATTGGTAGTGAGGAAATTTGTTTCATGAACAGACAAATAAAAATTAGAAGAACAAAGTCTTTCTTTGGTTCTGGAAAGTAAACTCTTACAATATACAGACTCAACAGAAGAGCAGAAAAAGAGAGTGGTTATTGTCTTGAACTAAATTAGTTGTCTGGAAATCAGATGGAAGAAATAGCTCATAAAACAGAGCAAGATTTCTAAGAAATGAGTATTTTAAGTAAAAGATGAGATTTACTGCTATCTCAGTTTGGGACCAAGAGTAAATCAGTAAAATGTCTTGAGGTGAGAGGAATAAATATTATTTAATTTAGATATTGTACAAAATTTGTAAGAGAGGAACAGAGGTTTTAACATAATGGTGAAAGACAGAAAGGTAACCACTAGTTCAATGAAGGACATAGTAGAATTTCTTAATTAAGGAAGAAGGGCAGTAGAAATAAAGAATTAAAATATATTATAATTTATGAAACCAGAAATGATAACAAAGATGACAAGAGAAAAACCACAAAATATGATGATTTATATATATAAAATAAAATGATAAGAATGAAATCAAATATATTTAAATCACAATAAACATGGGTAAGCTTAGTTTTTAACCAAGCAATTAAGGCATCAATATATTTAATATCTGATTAAAAGAACAAAATTCAGCCCTGTAGTGTCTACACAAAAACCATCAAAATGAAATGACAAAGAATGGAAAATAAACAGAAGCACAAAGAAAAATGTGAGAAAATACAAATGAAATAAAGCAGAAGTAGCAATAATCAGTATCAGAGTGAAATCCAAAGAGAAAAGCATTAACTGAGTCAAAAAAGATTATTATGTAAGTTTAAAAATGAAACTCCAGGATGTAAATTTTTTTTTTTATTTTTTATTTTTTTTTTGAGACAGAGTCTCACTCTTTTGCCTGGGCTAGAGTGAGTGCCATGGCATCAGCCTAGCTCACAGCAACCTCAAACTCCTGGAATCAAGCAATCGTTCTGCCTCAGCCTCCCGAGTAGCTGGGACTACAGGCATGTGCCACCATGCCCGGCTAATTTTTTCTATATATTTTTAGTTGTCTGATTAATTTCTTTCTAATTTTAGTAGAGACGGAGTCTCGCTCTTGCTCAGGCTGGTTTCGAACTCCTGAGCTCAAACAATCCTCCCGCCTCGGCCTCCCAGAGAGCTAGGATTACAGGCGTGAGCCACCGCGCCCGGCCAACTACAGGTTTCTTTAAAAACAAAAACTCACTCCAACTTGGTCTTAGTTAAAACCGACTAACCAACAAGCCAGCCTTGGTGGTCACAGCTTCTATCCCCGCTGAAAGACGCCGTCCTAAGTCAGCTCCCAGCCTGGAAGCTTTCCCTCCGGCACACGCAGGTTCTCCAGCCTTGGCCATCAAGTAAACACCCGAGCAGCTTTCAACACGGTCTGTCCCCTTTCTGGAGAGACAGGCTGTATTGTGACGACATCCTGGGTGTGGGCACTGGAACTGGCCTCGAACCCCAGCTCTGCCACCTACGCTGGGCCCATGAGCTTGGCCAAGTGACTTCTCAGTGCTTCAGTCTTCTTTGCCGTAAAATGGAGAAAATAACGGTGCCTTCCTCCTCGGGCTGTCCTAACAACGAAGTGAGTTAAGACATGCCAGGTGCTGGAGACGGTCCCTGGGCCAGAGCTGTTCAACGGGAGGCCCGTATCCCTGTCAGAGCCGGCAACCGGGTCGGGGTGGTCAGCCCCTCGCCCCACACTTGCATCGACCCAGCCAAGCGCCCTCCCCCGCAGACAGATGTGCCCGTCTATTTCGGGCACTGGTTTCTGGCTAAGATTGTGTTTAAACGAAGTGTTCCGTAGCAACCCTTCCACCCACGAAGATAAAAGAGCTTGCAGACCACTGGGCCACAGAGCCTTGCTATGGAGGGTGGAAAACAGTAAAACTCAAACACCACACCCATGTTATGCTGCGCTGTACGCTCAGAGATGAATGTTCCATTTCCCCTTCTTTTTCACGTGATTTCAGGAGTGAGTCTGCAGACTTCAAGTGCACACACTTGCTCTTACTTAACTTGGACATTCTAGTAGATTCTCTAAGGTCTTTGCCCCTTACTTGCAACAGAGATCTGCCTTTGAAAAAATATATGTGTTTTTAAGTACCATCAATCTTTGTAGGTTTACTGTGTCTGGACATGGCAGTGAGAGAAAATTATGGAGAATTCTATTTTCCACAGATGGAATTCTGAAGTGTGTAACTATCAGTGTTCTCGATTCCTCTTAAATCTCTCTTCTGAGGAAAGCAAGTTTGAAGCAGTTTCTCGGGAAGACAGCGATGGAGACTCATTCTAACAGGGCTGGAAGAGACCAAGGCGGTGACGTGGAATGTGGCTGTCAAGGACGTGTCTCACATCCCAGGTGAGGGTCCAGCGGCTGACACCCAGACCACTGAGGTTACGAAAAACACAGTATCACATCCATAAGTCAAATCAAGCTGTATTGATAACACTGATTGAGCACGAACCGCTCTAAAAATTAGAAACAATTAGAATGTCTTCCCCATCAAATGATTTTATTAGGTGTAATTAAACAGCTTAAAGACGATTCATTTTGTTTGGTACCCTTCTAGAAAATATTTCAAGTTTTAAATGAACTTCCAATACATAAAACAAAATTACTTTACCATACACAAATTTCAGATCAAAATACAACACTCTGTTTCTGTTTTCTTACAGTTATAAAATCCAGTCAATACAAACTACATAAAAAAGATAAAACACTTTCACTGATCCTTAGTACAAGAGAACAGCACGATGGCAATGTGTTCCCAAAGCACAGGTCTGTGCGCATGAGAAGGAATCGACCTATGGTTACCCCACAAGATACGGAAGCGTGTAAACAAAGTGCGTGCTACTTAATTTAAGAAAGTTAACATACCCTTTTTGCATCAGTATTACTTGTAAACCATAAAGCAACTTTGTAAGAAAGGTTACTAATTAAAAATTACTTCTGACTCTGTTAAATTTCATACCAGCAAAGGAATAGAAAATTACTCCACAGAACAAATACATTTAGACCACAGGATGGGAGACGTTTCAATGAAATCGAGTTAGCACAATTTCTCTACTATCCTACTGAACGTGGGGAGCACGACTTTACAAGTTGCAGCCTTCCCGGACTTCAAATATTTTGACCTTGCCACGTAACATCTTTCATTTAGCTTACGTCTTTTCATTGTGAATCCTTGTTTTTCAGTGGTGGGACTTTGTTTAAAGATAGGATAACTTTATCACACACAATACAACCTTATCTGAATACGTGTGTAAGAAGACTTTCTCAAATTGGAATTTTACTTGATAATAAAAGCTGTGGGATTGAAATTAAGAACGATTCTGCGTGTGCCATGCCAGAAAATACAGATATGTTCATTAAACAGATGAATTTGGGTACAGTATTTATGGAATTTTCCTTATAGTATTAAAAGCATCAAAACGACAAATCAAGAATGTGCTAAAAACTGGTTCTTGACAAAGGTGACAGTCACATATTTAAGTGTCGGTACGGCACCGGCCCAAGTCAATCGGAGCGATGCTGGCCGTTCTGCCGGACCAGGGCCCACTGTGAACAGAGCGGCCCTGAATTTGGGTGAGTCAAACCAAATTTTCAAGCTTGTCTTAGGGAATTTCCTTGAATTTTTTCTCATAGCAGAAGACCTACACCGGTGATAGCAAACATGAATTTATACATTTACGCTGTGTTATGGATGACCTCACTCACAGATAGGGACAAACGTCTTTGTCACTAGTAGCACACAGTGATACAATGAAGTCTGCCCGAGGTGCTTCTGCGACAGTTTCTGAGGAGGATGGGGGTGCGTGACATGGGCGCTTTTGTTAAGCCTGCCGCTCGCCTGGGTGCCGGTGCACGCCGCGGCCCTGGCTGCAGCGGCGGCTCAAAATTTCTGCTGCAGACTGTTATTTTTCTGTGGTTGTCGCAATTCACAAATGGTATGACACTGAACAAAAGGAGTATCACTGTGCCACTGGTGACCTGAATGGGGGTAGGAGTAAGGAACCGAACAAAAGCTGCGCTACAGAGGAGTTCAGAATGAAAAGAGCCCCATGGGCAGAAAAAGCCACTGATTATTTAATGAAGCAAGTTGTGCTAAATAGCCTGTGCTTTTTCTCAACTAAAGGCCACCTGATACAGTTCCCAGCAGAAACTATTTACCCCAGGGAATTCGGATTAACTGTTTTCATGCAGAACTTGAATTCTGAGGTACCCTATAGGACAAAGATGTTATAACCTGCATAAATTCAAGGTCTACTTCTTTATATTTTTAAGCTGATGGTGTCCTACTGCCCCATGTGCCAGACCCCATAGGATTTTTTTTTTTTTACGAACCATAAGAGTCAAATTCAATGAGCATATGCTAGATTACTAATAATAAATTTATTTTTTGAAGCTTCTTTTGAAGGAAAAATTTCTTTTGAAAAAACAATGAGGTGGTCTCTTACTGCAAACAAGCAGTCCTAATTTCCGACCCTCTTCACAATTTGGAGCGCCGTGCATAAGTCGGCACTAAACAGGACGGAAGGAAACGGCGGCCTCCGTGTGCTCTAGCGAATGCTCGAGAGGAAGGTCCACAACAGAACCCACGCGGAGACGCCCCACGGTGGCTCTGCAGAGGGCGTGGGTCCCAGCCGTGCGGCCGGGCGACTGGGCGCACAGTGCTGTGCTGGGTGCTGAGGTAGTGTGCACGGCCTGGCGCCTGCACCCCTCCTGGCCCAGAGGGGGGCCCTCGCGGCCTCCTGTCCTGGCGACAGTTGCCTAAGGGCCCCCTGGGTGCTGACTCCCAGGCCGGGCCGCCTGGCGGTGGCACGTGCTAGCAGGGCCTAACTGGGGCTCCGGGAGAGCGCCTTCTCCACAGGGGTCGTGCGGTCTCGGAACGAGAACAGCTCTTCCCCCCCGCCTCCTGCTTTTTTCCTGATATATGATTCAAGCAGTTAAACAAACAGGCTGGGAGAGGCACGGGATGGATGAACAGAGGGCAAGATGAGCAATCGATCGTAGGAAAAGTGCGTAAATAAGAGAACTTTTAAAAACATGGCCAAATACCCTTCCTCTTGACGCAAGTCCCTGAACTGGCAGAGAAGGACGTGCCAACCTTGTGAAGGGCCTGTTTTCCCTATTTTCTCAGAGATTCCATGTAGTGGCATCTGTGGGCAGCTGCAAGGAGACCCAGAGAGAAATGTCAACACTAGTTCAAAGATTATTAGGTGTTGAAGCTGACTTTGGAAAACAGGGAGAAGACACAGAGGCCAGCTCGGAAGACTTGAGTGGCCCCCGTTTACCGATCTGTTACCATGGTGATTGCACATTGCTCCTACTTCTAGGCAGATCTTCTAGAAGGTGGGGGGGGAGGTCAGAAAGAGACACGTGGAGCAGGAGGCTGGCTCCCTCTCTCCAGAGTTGCGAGGAAAACCGCAGAGGACTTTCACCCGGGAGAAGGACAAGACAAAACCTAAGAAGAATCAGATCCTTGGAAACTCAGAGGAAGAGCCGGGGACCGTCGGCAAGGCTGCCGATCCCTTAGAGCGGGCAGGGCTGCGGGAGGCCAGCCCCCCAGCACGGACCCTCCGATGGTTGCCCAGGCCAGGGGCCAGCAAGGCCCTGCTAGAAAGAACTCAATTTCCACTTAGGAGCTTTCTTAAGTCTGTAGAGGCAGTGAGGAAATTAAAACAAAAAGTAATCAAGAGTAATCAAGAACATCACTGCTCTAGCTGACAATACGGTTTTAGGACAATCTTGGAAATATGAGTATTTCTGACAGTTCTACTAGAATCGAAATGCCCAGGTGCATATAAATGGCCACTGGCCGCAGCCAAGAGACTCACCTGGGGACGGGCAGAGAGGAAGCAGGAAAGGAACAGGGTAGGTAGAGAAGGAACAGACTCTTCTCAAAAACAAGTTAAAGTACAAACATCATTGTTATTCCTTTTACATTAAATGTTTTTCGCAGAACCTCTGGTCTGCAAGGAGCCAGCCCCATGGGCTGCTCAGATCTGAATGGGGGAAGGAGTAAGGAACTGAACAAAAGCTGCGCTACAAATGAGTTCAGAATGAAAAGAGCCCCATGGGCACAAAAAGCCACTGATTATTTAATGAAGCAAGTTGTGCTTCAGTACTGCAGAAGACACCCGCTTTATCATGAGGCAGTTCTATTTGCAAGTTCTAAAAATGATTTTAAAAAATCCTGTCTCTAGAATTTCTGCCTACTGGCCTGAGCCAAGCTCTCTGGAGCGCACACATCTACTGGGTTCTGGTGACGGTTCCACGCCCGCCCCCAGCTGTCCTCCTTTGATGGCCTCCAGGCTCACTCAGGCCTCTCCAACTGGGCTGCCTGGGACCGGCAGCATCTAATAGCCTGAAACATCTAATTCCGCAGCCCAGGGGCCAGTCTACGCCAGCACACTTGACGCGGAAGAACAAGCCTTTCTCTAGACATCAGCTCCAGTCTCGGACAGAGCTGGTTTTTTAAACAGCCGGCTTATGCTCAAGTTTCCAACAACCCACCTCCCACCACCTTTTTCTTTCATGGTCTTTTTGAACCTAAACACAAGACTTTGTATTTGGCCATCAGACTGTGAAGAGCACTGTAGACCCCATCAGCCAACAGCACATTTCTCTGCCTTCTCTGTTTTCCCAAGTTACTAGTAAGTGTTCGACAGGATGCTGTTAGAGTACCTCACTCCAAACTGACGGAGATCCGTTCTTGCCAGCGTGGCCTGGGTATTCGACCTATTTCTCAGTGCTTTGTTAAAGGACTAGTTCTACTTCCTTCTCTTATTCACAAAGATATCAAGAGTGACTTCGCCAAATGTCTTAATGAAATCAAGACATGCTGGGCATGTCACATCCTGCCACCTCCACCAGTCTCCTAATCTGAACTGGAAAGGAAGTGAGGTCATAGAAGGATTAAATAGCTCACTTTTTGTATCACTTTGTTAAATAACCTTCTTTATCTGAAGGTGCAAAAGCTCTTCACACACACACACACACACACAGGAATACTTGTGACACAAATTTGTTTGTTTTTACGTTTCATATAACATCCAAGTTAAGAAAGCATTAGGTCTACTGATCTCAAATAGAGACCTAGAAAATATCTAGTTTATTTGACCTATATAAACCACTACCTTTGCTATTTTAGCAAAACGAAAGAGAAATTCAACTTTGGTAAAAGTGTTTAAAGTATTACTAGAGAAGTTCACTGGACAAATTCTGAACAGAGTTATTTGTAACAACTCTAAATATTCTAACACATCTTTTGGGATGTTTCAGCTATCTAGAATTAGCTTGAATCCAGAAAGTAAATAATTTCATGAACACAGTACTTGCGTATCGCATGGCAGCAGACGCGAGAGTGACGAGTGCCAAAAGCCAGGGACACGAGCAGGCAGCCTCCACCACCACGGTGCCTCCGGGCCCCTCCTGTGTTGGCGGCTGACAGAACCAATGGTGGCAGTGACGGCCACCGCCACCGTGTGCGAGGCACTATCCCAAGTTTCACAGTTCGTCCTCACGACCACCTCAGAGGTGAACACCTCTGCTATCCTGCCTCTCCAGGTAAGAAGCAGCCTCGGGACAGGGAGCTCCCGGAGGTCACAGAGCAGTAAGTGGCAGAATCTTCAACCCCAGATTCGCCTGACACCAAAGCCTGTGTTCTCAACCACTGGGTTCGCTCAGGAAAGTATATAAAATATTTACAGATGATTTCCTCAAAATAAATAAGAGAATTTGGAGCTTAAGGTAAAAGCGTAAGCCTTAGTTCTCATGGAAACCACTTCCAGGAACTCGCTCGTACCTGCCGCATCTGCGGGGTGCCCATATATTGTCACTGGAGGAGAGAGAGACTTTGCCATTCTACTGTCAGGAGCAAGCCCTTTATTTTGAAAAGCACAAGCATAAAAATTAAATCTGATTCACGTATAAGGACAGGATAGTTAAGCTTTAGTTTGTACCTGGTGGTTCAGCTGTGCCGAGCACGCTAGGCTTTTAGGAAGCATCACTGAAGTCCTCCATTTAAGTAGGCCGTGTCCAGCTGTAGCCTGAAACTGGGTCATTCTCTCCAGAAACAACTGGAAGGGAGGGTCTTGTCTGCAATCCATAGGCCTTCTCAGCCCCTTCCTCCTGACCCAGTGACCAGCTAAGTGGACAGAGCTGGGAGGGGCAGAGCCCGTCACGTGGGGTGGAGAAAGCACACACAGAGGGAGTCGAGGGCAGCGCCGCTGATACGGCACCGAGTTGGATCATTTGTGATGTTCACGCAGCTCTATGTGGTTCAGCCAACCTCAACTCCACACCCAGGAAACACCTTCAGAGTTTGCTTCTAATAACCCAGGTTACCAGAACCAAAGAGGAAGCTAGTAACGAGATTTTCACCAAAACGAAAGATTCTTGGGAAATAATAGCACCTTATAGAAAATGAAAAAATAGTAGCCTGAAGCATCTAATTCCAATTACGGAGCCAAATTACAGACAGACACATTTTCCTGTCTGATCTAACGAGGATGGAAATCGAGCCCTCTATTTTACACAGCAGTGGTGTTTAAATATACTACTTTCCTGCCTTACGAAAACACAGCCTTTTAAAGACGCTTTAAAGTTCAAGTTGAGTTTCAAGTAATCACTTTGCAGCAGCTCTAGGAGAATTATTGTTCCTCCTGATTAAAAGTGCCTATTTTTAAAAAAGTAGTAAAATGGAAAATAGGCCTTAGAGAATTGTATTCCTCAAGGCCGCTACTGCTTGCTTCCAGGCTTTTGTTGAAGAACAGAATGTGTTGAATTCTTCTAGATTGGCAAGGGGATCAAGCACAACAACACATAATGAGGTAGCTGAGAACAGAGTTTTTCCTATAAACACAAAGAACAAGGGAATAAATGCATGTAATTCTCATCCAATTAAACAGGAAACATGATAAAGGAAGTTACTATAGTCGTATTTAAACCAAGTTCACTGGTGTAACTCTAAGAAATTTAACCCAAGGTTCTAAAGTCCATCTTATTTGTAACTGATAAGTAAAAATACAAATAAGATACCTAAACCTACTATTTGCATTGAAATGCTAAAAATAAGGTTGTAATAAATATAATTCACCAATCAGAAGAAAGGTGAATGTACATTTACTTGGGACTTGAATTATTTGAAATGGCCATTTATTTACACGGATCCTATTAACTGGCTAATTGTTCTCCAATTCATCTTAGGCAGTGTGTCCCCAGCCTCTGCAGGCTGTCACTGTCTTCCTACTCATAGCTTCTCTGATTCAAATCACAGTGATTTAAGAATTGACAGTTCACAGTTTGCTTCTGATGTTTGCAGAGATGGAAGCTCACCAACTCTGTTGAGCCATGAGGATATCAATACCAAAATTTATAACTGGGCCAAGTTTCAGTTGAATGGCATCTGAAAAAGGTTAGTTTTTTAAATCTCAAAATAGAAAAGAGAGGGCAACAGACATTTCTGACTAAACGATTATAGGACATAGTTTTATTTATCAGATATCTGATTTCATGAGAAAGGCAAGGAGTTTAAAAATCCAGTCACTTAGAGAACTTCATTGATGAAACTGAAAAAGCACAAACTTTCCTAAACTGTATGCGCTGGACCAAAGAATGTGGAAGTATGACTGAAGTCCTCGTATGTCATATTATTGGAACTATTACAATGAGACATTGTTGAGATGCGTTTAAAATTGAAATAACAGAAATACTTCTGAAAAATATAATACCTTCGAAAGTTTTATCAGCTGACTTAAAAAAATACAGACAAGTCTATGTTCCACACTACCGAGACTTAACTGCTAGCAGGTGTCAGAAACACTCAAATATGGGAAAATGGGGCATTTCTTATCCTTACACCATAAATTTCTATAATTTCTAAATCAGCTATAAAGAATACTACAGGGATCATTAAAAAGGTAACAAAATACTTTCCTCAACATTCTAAGACATAGTTTCTTTTCCCTTACTAATTACATGGGCTAAGAGAAGGACGTATAAATGAAGCTTCGGCTCTTTGAAAGTAAAAACGGCTTCTCTTTTAAACAAAAACTATTATTTCTTTCCTTATGACCTTAGTAAATTCTTACATTTTCTATAGCTAACTAACAAAGTAAACCAAATATCTTTCAACTTTTATCTGTGCAACTTGCAAAGGATATGTTTATGCTTGGGAGTTTAAATTGTACCACAAATGATTATTTTATGATTCAAAATTCTTGCATGCCTAGAAAAATCAAGTTATAGTCTAACACAGGGGTCCCCAACCTATGGTGAGTTGTATCATTATTTCATTATATATTACAATGTAATATAATAATAATAAAGTGCACAATACATATAATGCGCTTGAATCATCCTGAAACCACCCCCAGCCCCAGTCTGTGGAAAATTGTCTTGCATGAAAACGGTCCCTGGTGCCAAAAAGGCTGGGGACCGCTGGTCTGGTAGGCTGACTGGTGAATGGATAAACCAGAGACCTGGCTTCCGCTCTTGGTTCCTACTCACATCGAAAGAGAGAAATTCAGCCGTATCTACCAGACCTCGAAGACCGCTCTCTATGATGGGGAGAGCACCTCGCCTATCTCAGAAATGTGCGGATCAAAGCATTACGTCATGGAGAAGATTTTGAGCCCCATACGAAAAGCAATAAATAAAACCTAACATTAAATATGATAAACACTATTAGGTATGCTGAGCATAGGGTCTCAAAGATCCTACAGAACACATGGAGACCACAAGATTGTACATTGTATACATCAGGCACTTTGCATTTTTTATTCTATATTAGTTTCCCACTCCACACAGGAGGCCAGCCCACCTGTGTGCAAAGCTGCTCATTTAAAATCCAGCAGAATCAGTCACTCGTGGAGAGCACTTTTCAATCCAGTGAAGAACATTAGTTTGATCACAGGGATACTATATCCACTTGTCAAATGTCCACTGACCACCTACCATGTGCAAGCAATGAGACTGGCAGATGACGAAGACAGGGCCCTTGCCTATCCCAGGACGAGTTTACAATCTCGAGAGGGAAGGCGGTGTGTGTGACATCTGCCTCGCTGTCAAGCTCCCAGAGCCGCAAGCACCATTCCCAGTAGGTGGTCGATAAACCGTGGTGGAGGCCCCAGGGCAGCTTTGCTGCACTGACTCCATCTCTTCTCACAGGAGTGTTTTTCAGGGGGTTCCAGCATCTCTAAGTTGATATAGTGAAAGGGCCAACTCATTCTTTCCCCAAATAATCAAATGTCTTCATTGGATCACTGGAGGCCTCTTTAATCAAGAAAGCCAACATTCTGGAAGGTAATACTGTGGTGTTTTAGCACTCCTTGGAAAACTTTTGGGAATTCCCGCTTTGGTACACTGAATGTACCAAACGGAACCCTAATGTACCAAGGTAGCTAAGCTACTTCTCCAGAAACCTAACTCACTACCCATGAGAAACTCAGGTGCCACGGCAGAGACAGTCCTCTGTGCACCATGTCAACGCAAAGAATGCATTTGCTATGCATTGCCCAGGGAACCCCCCACCCCACTTATAAATTATAAAAATGACACTTCTAAACCATCAATGAAGAAAGCGTCATCATTAAATGGTAGTGCAATATAATAGAACACTTCATTACAAACAACACACCATCGACATACCCCCAAATATTCTTTTTTGGTTGTTACACAGTTTGGAAAAAGTCTACCCGTTAGCTATCAACTCCTCACAGCAATGAAATACTAAGCTAAACAATGAATTCAGAAATTTCTCAGGCCAAATCTCTACAGTATACCAGCTATGAGTTGGTAAATACTGTTTTTAATCCCGCTAAAGAGGAGAAATGCAAATACCAAGTAAAACTTATTATAAACTACAAATATTTCAATATTTACACTCAATATGAGTTTAACACAGTAGTATAAACGGAAGGTCAACAGGCTCAAGAATTTATCTGAAGCACCAGGAGACAGTAATACGTGTAGTTTGGAACTACAACCCAGAACGTAAACATATGTAAACACATTCAAGTCACATGGCACCACATACACACACACACACACACACACACTCGCGCACGCATGCGCTCACTCATCTCTCATACTTTTCCTTCTCACAGGATATGAGCACTATCAAAAACAAAAACAAAAAAATCCACTTCATTTTAAATTAAAATGCTTAGATCTTTGAAAAATCTCTATTTGGATGTGTAAAAGAAACAAACAAACCTGTTTTAGACTGTAGCCTAGGGGAGACCCTTTAAATGTTCACTTATTCTAACCTGAGACAACTTTCCTTCTGAAGATAAATTGCACTTCCCCCACAGATATTTGTATTTCGAATTTTTAAGACCTATCCTGAGCCACCAACTCAACATACACCTGGTAAAAGTGCTGTATGGAGAAAGAAGTATCAAAAATTTATCAAGAAATATGTTTCAAGGCATAAGTGGCATGTTAAAACACAAACCTGCGTGAGATAAGTTCAAATTTATTTCATAATACTGAAATAACTGTAATTTATTTTAAAAGTCATGATTAATTTTGGAACATAATAAAATTAAATACATCCCTATGCTTCAACACAGTATTTTTATATTTCTATATAGTAAAATAACAGTTTGGCACTTAGCAGCTTTTGTTGGCTATTGCATCCCATATTATGTGGCAAATTTATTTTATAAAACATTATCTAATTTCTGTAGCTACAGTGTCAACGAACTGAATTAAAAAAAAAATTTTACGAAATGAATTTACCCAGTCATGCAGGTACTGATAATATTTTAACAAGAACGCAATCACTCCCAAATCATGAACTGTCTCCTTGGAGAGGTCTGGCGTAAACTGGAAAAAATTTCAAATGTCATAAATTAAAAAAAAGAGAATTGCTGACTCTCGTGGCTCCAACAGGATGTCAGTTACTACTTTACTGGTCCCCAACTACAGCTGCTGAACGCAGACCTCCTGCTCTGTACAGGGTATGTCACCAAAGCAAACCGACTTTTTCAGTAAATTGTTTCCTCTAAAACTAATACCTAGTTGTAAAAAAGAAAAACCTTTCTTTTTTTTGCAGAGGCCACATGGCTTGCTTTGATTAAAAGATATCCAAAATATCACTGGGAAAATGTACACACAACGGCTGACTGGCACACAAGAAATCCTAAGCCGAACTTTGACCGACGTACCAAATTTGACTGGGTTACACGCCCGTGTGGCACATGTGGCCCACTGCCTCTGGCATGTAAGATAAAAGCCTTAAACCTGCTCTTAGGAGTATTTTTTGGCCACCATGAGGACTGAATGTGGCATACACAGCATTCTTTAGAACCCACAGGCACGGCCTCTTTAGCAGTGTTTGCAGCACTGTCCTGACTTCCAGACGTGTAAGAACAAAACCGCAGAGAGGTCACCCTTTTTATGTCCACGGTGGGAGAACATAAGCGACATTTCCTATGCATGTTAACAGCATACAAATATTCCACATAGAAAGTTTCTAGAAGAAATTCCTGTTCTCGAATTTACAGCTGAAGGATACATTTATACATGTATTAATCATTAAGACAAAATATGCTGCTTCTTATAGCCATATTCTAAGAGGGAAAAAAGGTGTAGAAAACAATTAAAAACGAAGTACTCTATGTTAAATTAATTAGAAATTTGATATTGCATAAAATACAAATTATGAAGTAATTAAGCATTTTGAAGTCCCCGATTTCACACCATGGTGGTGCGATTTGTGTGGAAAACAAAGTATCTTACAAGGTAAGTTCCACTAACGAAAGATGCTTTTTCTCCCATTGAGAAGCAGGGCAGAGGGGGTTGAGGTGGAGTGAGAGAGGAAAGGAAGGACAGAGGAAAAGACTGATTTGCTCTACTATGAACAGAACGAAATTAAGCTGAGGTAGTTTATTCTACCAGCCAAACTTTACTCACAACATAATTTGTCTAAAACTTGCTAGCGAACGGCACTGGGAAAATTCTACCACAAAGACTAGATTCTTAACACAGACTCTCATTCTAAGACAAGTTTTCAAATTCTAAACAGTAGTAAACAAGACTTTGTGTGCTTTCAGACAGATTATATTAAAAAGTTTTTGATCCCTATATATTTTCTCTGGACAGTTTTTTTGTTTTTTTTTTTTTTAAGCCATAGCAGACCTTTATTATTCGTCTGATTCAGGTCTTTCTTTTATAAAATCTCGTATTCACTAATATCCTCATACTTATAAAATGGTTCTGATCCACTGAAAAGGAACAATGGCACTGCATGAGATCCTTCACAACTCCAAAAGTATTACCCCGGCAATGACGTGTCCTAATCTACATTAACACAGAGGTTGGCAACTTCCTTTAAGTTCATGTGAGGGCTGCAACCTGACTCATCAATTTATTGAAACTTTACATTACTAAGATAGAATGTTATAAAAGAGAAATTTGATCTTCAATTCATCATACTATGGTTTTAGAAACTTTCTTAGGACAGAGTATTAGTAATAAATGGAGACTAATTGGCGTGTAGTCCAATCTAACATTTTAGGCACAAACCTTAATTGGTTGGGCAGGGTTAGGCATGATATATCCTTCCAAGTGCAGTAAAAAAGCAATCTTGGCAAGTTTGGATATGTTGATTTGCATATATGGATTTTTTTGTTTGTTTACCAAAGCCACATATTTGAAAACAGCAGTCAGTCAGATGTGAGTTCCCTTCAGGGAAAATGCACCTTAGCATGTTAACTTTGATATTTTACACGACACCGATTCCCACTCCCTTTTCCTGTTGTATCTGCTAGCCTCCACTGTGTACAGACACATCTAACAGGAGGAACTGATTCCTCCCAGGTAGTTTTTCAATAGTTACACATTCTCCCAAAGAAGAGCTGAAGCTCAAGCTTGTAAGCATAATAAAACCACCAAAGAGTTACCGTCCCAAAGCCCAGCACGCAGTAAGTGTCCGCGGCCATCTCTGTCCTCCCTTACGTAAAGCTATGTTATGGTGCTCCTGGGTCAGTGTCTCGCTCTCTGCTCCGCTTCCTCTTCAGGGTGAATGAACTCGAATACGGAATAAGCCCTGCTGAAGCTGCAGGCGGAAAAGCTTGCAATTTGCAATACGTAAGGCTGCACACCCCGTGCGGCGAAGGTCAGACGGAAGGAGCGGTTTAGTGTGGTGCCAGGTTCCTGTGCTTCTTTTAAACTCACGCACGTAGTCGTAATTGGTACCTAAACCAGGAAAATAAGCAAACGTGATGCAATGTGCCTCCGAATCGCATGCTAACATGTTCCAACAAATCGCCCTAACACTCTTACCTGTATCAAGGTCGCCAATAACGTAAATACTGGCTCCTATAGGTACCGCTCCGTAAACGAAAGAGGAACTGGCGGGGATGCACAAATTCTGGTCATTAAGATAGATCCACCTGGAAACAAAGCCAATGGACAGAATGAAGGAAATCAAAAGGATGACTACGACATCTAGGGAGACTGAGACAACAAAAACTGGTGAGTCACCCACAGTCCTAGCACCGTGCCAACCGCGACCCCCACACTCCACTGCCAGGTAACCACTGCTGTGCTTCCCGTCACTGTGGGTATTATTTTTGCCTGTGCTAGAATGAAACCGACACTGGACCCTAAGGAGTATGTACTTTCCAATCCGCTGCTTTTGCGCAGCGCAAGGTTTCTGGATTCAGCCACGATGTTGCTTCCATCAGTCACTCGCTTCTTTTTATTTCTAAGTAGTATTTCATTATATGGACGTGCAAGAATTTGTCATTCATTCACCTATTGGTGTTCGTTTGGGTAGCTTCCGGTTCTGGGCTGTAGTCAACAAAGCTGTTGTGCACATTACAGAGCAAGTTTTTCCTGTGGGCTTATGTTACGGAATTGCTGGGTTTTATGGGGAGGGTCTATGCCACTCGGCAAGAAAACGCCCCATGCTTTCCGAAGTGTTGTGCCACTTTGCATTCCGTTAGCAATGTGTGAGAACTACAATTGCTCAGTATTACTGTTAACTCTGGTATTGTCAGCCCTTTTAATTTTAGCCATTTTAATGGTATGAACTTCCCTGAGAGCTAATGATGTTGAGCATCTTTACATGGGCTCATTGGCCATTTTATGTATTTTTTTTTTTTTTTGGTGAAATGTCTGTTCAAAGGTTTGCTCATTTTAAAAATTGAGTCTCCTGTCTTATTATTGAATTGCAAGATTCTTTATATTTTGTGGATACAAGTCCTTTGTTAGATACATGTGCTATGAATATTTTTTCCCAGCATGTAGGTTGCTTTTTCATTTTCTTAACAGAATCTTTTAAAGAAAATTTTTTAATTTTGATGAATTCCAATATAAAATCTTTTTTTTTTTTTATACAGTCATGATTTCTGTGTCCTTCTAGGAAAATCTTTGCCTATCCCAACATTGCAAAGACTTTTCTCCTGTGCTCTCTTCTGGAAATTTTATGGTTTCAGCTTTTACATTTAGGTCTATGATACATTTCCAGTTAATTTTTTTTGCATGCTCTGAGTCACAGTTCACTTTCTTCCATATAGATAGCCAGCTGTTCCAGTACTATTTGCTGAAGGCTCTTCCTTCCCTACTAAATTGCCTTGGCACCTCTATTGAAAATCAATTTAATAACCATTAAAACGATCCAGGACTCCATGAAGAAGTGGCTGATTCCAGAGCTGAGGCAGAGAAAACACAAAATGAGCCTGGAGCATCTCATGGTGCCAGACAGGAAGTGCTTAAAGAAGGATGGTGTTGTGTCAAAAGGCCACAGGAGCCAATACAAAGCAGCCCCCACTGGCTGAAGCTGGAACAATGTGAGCAAGGAAATAAATAATGATAGTATTGGATTTATAACTCAGAGAATAAAATAAATATCCACGAATACATACTACTATAAATAATTCTAAAAAATTTAACAATAGGGAGAAGGGACAGGTTTCCTTTACAGAAGAATTCCAATAAATCAGTGTAGAAGGAATGAGGGAAACAGAAATCACCATTAGGCAAATGCCATAGTAACAACTACTGCAGGCTAGATCTACTGATGGATGCTAAAATCCGTGGGCAAAAGTTTAAAACAAACAAGTTTTGCATATTTTGAAATTATCTCTTCCAAGATATTTATTAATTACAATGGGAAAAAGAGTAACTTTCCAGTGAAGAAACCCAACAGACACCACCTTAACCAGGTAACCAAGGTTAACATCACCAGCAATAAAGCATATCGACATGTTCTCCCTGATGTGACGTGGGGAAGGGGGTAACATGACCACTGGGGGATGCCACGACGCACAGCCTCAGTCTAATCACAAGAGATCATTAGATAAATCCAAATTAAGGAATGTTCTACAAAAACAACAAAAAAAACCTGACCGATAATCTTCAAGAGTATCAAGGTCATGAAAGACAAAGAAAGACTGAAGAGAAGTCACAGTTAAAGGAGACGAAGGAAACACAACTGAATGCAAAGGAGGATCCTGGATTGGATCTGTGAACAGAAAAAAAAAGACGTGAGCAGAAAACCTGACAAAGCTCCAATAAATATGTAGTTTACTTAACAATACTGGACAACAAAAATATTCTGGTTTTGATGTTTTATACTATGGTTATGTAAGATGTTAATATTAGGAGAAGCTGAGTGAATGGCTTGTGGAAATGGGAACTCTTTGGCTATTTTTGCAACTTTTCTACAAGTCTAAAATTACCCCAAAATAAATGGTTTTTTTCTCCTCCCTCCCTTCATAAATCTAAGCTGGGCACGGTAGCTCACACCTGTAATCTCAGTTCTTTGGGAGGCTAAGGCAAAAGGACTGCTTGAGCCCAAAAGTTCAAGACCAGCCTGGGCAACATAGTGAGACCCTGTCTCTTAAAAAAAAAACTGGCCAGGTATAGTGGCACGTGCCTATAGTCCTAGCTGCTCGGGAGGCTGAGCCGGGAAAATCACTTCAGCCTGGGAGTCGAGGTTGCAGTGAGCTGTGATCACACCACTGCACTCCGGTCTGGGTGACAAAGCGAGACCCTGTCTCACCAAAAAAAAGTAAATCTAGATCCTGCTATGTAATGTTCACTCAGGGTAATGTGAAAAAATTATTTCCTGCTATTTGCTAACAGGCACAGCCAGGTCACAGTAGATGTCAGCAGGAGCTTGGGAACGTATCTAAATACCCTTATAAGCTACTAATGTCCAGGCCTGCACCCATTATTGGAACATACGGATGTACGGACATTGTTTCATTATCCCTAACTCTGCTATGAAGCAGCCAAAAGGCCAGTAGCTTAGGTTTAGGGCATCTCAATGTCAAATATATATGTAAAAAAGAATACCACTTTCGTTTCAATGAATACTCTTCCCCGACTGTTAAAGTAGTAAGTAGCTTCATATTTTGAATTCTAAGACACATGGAAGCAAAATGATTTGTCCAACATCCAGTGACAAGTCAGAAACAAAGCTGAGCTACCATATTTCTAAATACATTCAACTAACGCTCGATTCATCTGACGTCTGAATGTTGACTGGTGCCAGGTAGTGTGCTGGCACCAGGAATGCAGATTTTGGCCCCTGCCTCCAAATGCTTCCAAGAAAAAGGAAAAGGGGAAAGTCTAAGAGCTTGCATTGAAAGTGAAAACAGAGGCCCCAAACAGGCTTCTGAAAGAAAAAGTTTGAGAAATGTCAAACTACGATACTAGTTTATTCATATTTCATGTCTTCGGGGCTAAACATAAATAACTGAACCTCGGCACCTAAATTCTTCCCAGGTTCTGAATCAAAGCTGACGATATCACTGTGCCTTGTCTACAGCTGAACCGGACACCCAGGTCAACCCCCACGGGAAAGCACACAACTCTTCTGACAAACCCATGAATAGGACCGTGTGTACGCTCTAAATTAAAACATATATGACTACATTACTGAAAAAGCATGTCAGAACACACTGATGTTTTGGAATAACTTTACGGAGTTGAGAATTTAACATAATTCATCCCTGAAATAATGATATGAAGCTGAGCAAAGTACACTATGTAGCTGATCTACCAAATTTGGTCCTAAGCAGTTCAATAAAACAGAGTTCCTGGGTTTCAGAAAAATAAGCTTAGGTAACCTATTTTGCGTAATTCTGAGGCTTCAAATGAAATATTTGAAATTTTAATTGAATCATGTATTTAGCTTTTCTGCTTATAAAGCAGGTGTAAAAGGCACGTGGTTTTGAATGCCATTTACCACCTCGTTAGCCTTGGACGATTTAGCTAACCTAGTCTGTGCTTCCTCATCTGTAAAGTGGGGATACCAGACACTACCACCAACCTCAAATGGTTGTTGGGAGGATGAAATGAAATGTCAATGTAAAGCATTTTGCAGTTTCTAGTACACAGTAGGTTAGATGATAATAGTTTTTGCAATGAACAAGGTAATATTATGCCTCTAGTTAACAATGTTTTCAAACATGGGTGCACTGCTTATTAGTACTCGGAGGCTACAATGACGTGTCCTCTGATAACTCAGACTGAAGACTGCCCTGTCCCCAAGAATGAAACTTTACGATACAGAATGGATCGCAGCAGTGCAATCCAGAGAGAGGAAAGCAGGAAGGGCAAGAGCAGTAGAGGGAAGGAGAGTGATTAATTACAGAGGAGGGAGGAGGAAAGAAAGAGAGAACTTAGTGAGGTGCCACTCCCAGGATGGTGGAGCAAGCACTTAAGCAATTGCTGCTGCTGCTGTTGCTGCAACTATCAGCTAAAAACTTGGGACAAAATACAGCTACCTGAAAGCTCTGGAAACTGAACAAAGGCAGACAGATTTTGGAAAGGAACTGAAAGTTGAGTGAGCACTGCACATGCAGTGCGTTTCCTGTTTCTTGGTTGCTGTCTCTGAAGGCAGCAGGAGGGAGGCAGCTCTGGGTAGCTAAACCCCCGAAGGAAACCTGGCCGGCTTTCTGGCTACAGGAATCAGGAATTAGGATGGGCTCCCGGGGCAACCAGGATCACCAAAGTGTGAGTGGAGAACCCCAGAAAGAAAAGAGATAGAAAGGCACCCCTAAACTTGTGTGCATCCACTCATCCCAAGTCTCTGACCCTGGAATCATGAACGTTTATAACTAAGGCTCAAAGAACTGAATTGAGATCTGAGCTGCCACCCACTGCAGCCTGCAATTTAAGCCTAACCAAGTTAATTGATACTAAAACTCTCTGAGCAACACTCTAAAGCAGTATATGAGAATTCAGGGCCTCAACAACATAATATTAAAATTGTCCAGGATGCAATCCAGAATTACTCAACAAAGAACAGCCAGAAAAATGAGAACCCATGCTCAAGGGAGTAAACAGTCAATAGATGCCAACTCTGAGATGACTCACGATTAACAGGCAGGGACTTGAACACAGCCACCATAGCGATGCTCAGTAAGGAAAAGGAAATATGCTTATGATGGAAAGATAGGAAATGTCAGCACAGAAATTAAAAAAACCTAAAAACAAACTACAAAAAATTTTAGAATTGAAAACATAATATTTGGAATCAAATGTTTACCAGATGGTCACAACAGAATGGAGAAAACAAAGAAAAGGAGCAGCAACCCTGAAGACAGATCAATAGAAATCATCCAGTCTGAAGAAGGAAAAAAGTTTATTTCACACTGAATGAAGATAAAACACCAAAACGTCTGAGACACAGCTAACGTGGTGCTCCACTGGAAATTTAAAGCTTCAACTGTGCGTATTAGAAAAATAAAAAGGTCTACCACTGGTGATCTAAAATTCTATCTGAAGAAGTTAGAAAAGAGTAAAATAAACCCAAGTAAGTAAAACCACAGAACTACAGATAAGCATGGAAATCAGTGAAGCAGAAAACACAATGGGGAAATGAACCAAACGAGCACCTGGTTCTTCATCCACAGAGGGTGCAGAAGGCCAGGAGAGGAAAGGGCCGCTCTCCCAGGGTCAGTCGCCCTCCTCTTCCTCCTGCTGCACTGCCCACCAATGTGCAAGAGATCAGGGCATAATTTCCAGGGTTTCGCCGGCCCCTGGCACCCTGGTGTTCTGCCCTCCAGTGGGCCTCGGCACATCTGCTTCCCAGTGGGATGAATCTCAGCCTTGTGGGGTGGGGAGGACTCTTCCCAATTTGCTCCTTTCCCTGTGCTTCCTACATTAGCTGTTTCTACATTCTCAGAGTCCTCTTTCACCCCTTTTAGTAGCTGACCACCTCTTACCTGTTAATAACAACATACATTTTCCCTGTTCAAATTACTGGTGTGGCTTCTGCTCGTGACTGGACCGTGACTGAAGCAGATGTGGTCAGGAGTGGGGTTCGTCTCTCCTCCGCTAGTTCCCATGTCACACAAACAGCACGGTGTGGTCAGTGGGGTAACCAGTGTGCCAGTTTGTGGAACATCAAGGTGGTTAAATCTCTGTGGACTAACATAGTGCCCTGAAAATTTTTCTTAGCCTCAGATCACAGAGGACCCTGAGTAGGAGGCTAAATATTCTTTATTTGGTAAGCAACGGGGAACAGTGAAGAATTTTGAGCAGGGGAATAAAATGACCAAAGTGTGTGTCAGATTGATTTTCCAAAAGCACACGTAGGTGACTGCACTAGCAAAGACTGGGCTAGTGACCTTGCGCAGATGAAGTGTCTGCATCAGGGCAGGACAGAGAGCTGAAGGTGGGGCGAGTGTGAAAAATGCTAGAGCTTAAAAAAAGATAAGACTTGGCAACCAATGAGTTGTGATGTGTAAGACAGAACCCATGATGACCCCTTATGAGTATGGATAACTGGGAAGACGGTGGCTTTATTAACAGGGACACGAGAACAGAAATAGAGAAACTGTCATTCTGGGTATATTAAGTTGTTACCATGACTTGGTAATAATTTATGGCAATTTCTTTGCTTTCTCTCAAACAGTTTTACTTTTATTCAGAAACACAGAAAATAATGAGATATGGCATTTTTCCAGGAAAGTTTTAATCTAAAAATAGGAAACAAAGACAGGAAAGACAAGAGATTACTGAAAAACAATTTAAACAGGCTCCAGTCTATTACAGATTGCTCATCTGGCAACGGTTTCCACAGAATGCAAATATAACACGCTTGGAAACATCTGACCTTTTGAGAAATAAACTCCTCCTACATGTCATTTTGTTTTATGGGTATTCACGGGAAAGCCTGTACTTCGAAGTCAATACGGTGTGGTAGCTGCAAAGGTGGACTCTGGAGCCAGAATGCCTGAGTCTGAACTCCAGCTCTGCCACTTGCTACTTGTGTGTCCCTGGCCGCTTTACTTACCCTCTCTGTGCTGTGGTTTCCTCACATGTAAAAGAGCAGTAACAATAGTACCTCTGCCTCAGAGTGCTGTTTTGAAGATTAAATGAGTTAACACATGCCACTGGGTGTGGTACATGTGTTTACTATCTAAACACGCAAGAATCCTACATATATTATATTGATAAAAGAAATTAATAGCTTTCTTCAGTCTATTTGCAAACTAACATTGGAAATAAGGAAATGGAAGATACATGAATTTTGTTTGAAAGTGCTTTTAAATAGCAAGGAAGGAGCAACACCCTTATGTTTAATAATCATGAACTTAAAGCAAGTGATAGTTATATTTAAAGTCTATCAACTACAAATATGAAACAACCTGATAGAAATATAATGGTTCTAACAACTTACAGCATGTTAAGGATATGAGAAACGTCACAACCAGATTTAAGTCCTACACAATCAAAACAGGGATGGCCAATGGTCAAACATAAGCAAACTTGACTCCTCCAGCAAGAGACATTCGTTCACGCTGTCCAAACAGTAATTTGATCATTATGAAAAAAACGTATATCAATATTTTATCAGAAACCAAACACACTGGTTACTGCTTGCTAATGAAGTTGGACAGCGTATCTCGAGATTCATTTGGGCAGGAAATGAATTTAAAACTTCCTGTGTTGGGCAGTCAGCCCTCATAGTCATATATTAAGGAAGGAGAAATGTAGAAAAGTCTTTGAAATTCTGTCTCCCACCCATACCGTAGGCAAATATGCTCCAAACTGCTCTCATACTTTGTCTAATAAATTTTCCTAAGATAATCTACCCCTATAATTGAACAAAGAAGCTATGCAAATATCCCAAATATAAAATATATTAAAAGTTAGGTAACGTTTCTATGTATTTCTAACATTCTGGTAACTGTTCACTGTTTGCCCTAATCAAAAATAGTATGAAATGAAACATAATAGTATGGCACCCCCTTCTGGTAACACAACTGAAATGCTCTAACAAGATTACTTTCAGCATAGCAATCTCCCCTCAGGATTTGCACGTATTACTGCAATAAAAACACTACTTAGTGATTACTACAATGATAAAATGCATGCGGGGAGCAAAGGCGGGTGGAGAAGGATGCTATCTACTCTATAAGACCTATACAACAGCTCGTCAGATGCTTTACGGATTCAGGCACCACCCCTCATCCACGGCATTTTACTGAGTGTCTAATACAGGCCAGGGAGGATGCTGGACGGTAGGATACAGAGTTGATTAAGCAGGACCTTGTCCTGAAGTTGCTTACAGTTAACAGTTACAGCTCCAGAAAGAGGCACGTATAGACAGCTATGGGATCACAGAATGAGGAATTTAAATCAGACTGGGGGACACGAAAAGGCCTTCTCTAGGTAGTGATCATTAAGCAGAATTTTTGAAAAAAGGCCAAGTTAACTGGCTGACACTGGGAAAGGAGATTTTAGGTAAAAGGAATAGCATACAAACAGAGCTGAGATAATCACATATGTCTGGGGGAAAAACTGGCTCAGTGTGAAGCGTCTGGGTCAGATAGTAGCAGAAAAGGTAAACCTAAGGCCCGTATGTGCTGAGTTAAGCAGCTTAGACATGTTCCTAAAAGCTATAGGGAGACAATAAATGATTTTAAGCATTAACTGTCAACATCTGAGCTATGTTTTAGAGACATTTTTCTATGGTTTTCCTTTAAGTTACCAATACTTCTGAAGTCACTGAATAAATATCTAGCATGCATTACAACTTATCTTTTAAATAGACAATGAAGCAACTTGAAAATAAAACTAAACAAAGCTAAATATGACTTTGAAAGCATAAAAAAAAAAAAGCTGCAGAAGCTATGTAAAACCATTCATAATTACCTTTTAAATTCATCATGGTAGAACTCTGACTTGCAAGTTACCATCTCACCACCCTGGATGTCCTCACGACTTCTGACTCCCCCAAACACATACAGTTCCATGGCAACTCCACAGGCCACTGCTCCAAATCTGGAAAGCCACACATAGCACGTTAGTTGTACTGAATTTACAACTCAAGACCTGATTCCCTAATTCCTCTTACACTTGTTTTAACTCTGCAACATTCGGTGTTGCACGACTCTGTGGGCCTTCCTTTTTCAGGAAACGCCAAGTCAAATAAAAGGTTACTTGGAAAGAAAAGAGAAGCAGAAGCTATGGTAAGGAACTTCAGACCCAGTGAACAGTAAGGGAATCCACAAGGTCCATATCCACAATCATGTACCTCCTCTCTTTCAGTGGACAGATAGCAGTCCATTGCTGGGTCCTTGGATCGTAACATTCCACAGATTCAAAAAGTTTTCCGTATGATCCTCCACCCATGGCGTAGATTTTCTTTTTCATAGCTGCATAGCAGCCAATCTGAAAGAAGGAAACAACGGCAGGGGAAGGCAAAATTTATTACTAAGGTTATGCAAACAAATATTAACTTGTCCAGAGAGCACTTTAAGATATTTAGGAAAAGATGTGATTTCTAACAGCAGAACAATGGTGCTTTCTGATATTACAACACAGAACTTTAAAAAATAAGAGCAAGGAAATATACACATTGTTAATCTTCAGAAAAGGAGCTCTTACTCCAATAGCATTTCACTAAGTGAGATAAGAATCCTAATGTTTTAAAGGGCTTTCCAATCTTTCTATTCTTTCACCATTATTTGAAGACTTCAAGATTTAGATTTCATGGAACAAGATTCCATGCAATTCCTGTCCAAAATAACGTAGCTGAAAGGGCACGTTCTGTGAGAGAATATGAGTATATCCTAGTCCCCGAAGACGCAAGTACCCATGGCACTGGGCAAAGCTTTGGCTTGGTGGTAACTCCCCGTCTACAACAGGGAATATAAATACAGACGGCCCATGCTCCGATCATCCAAGGTGAGCCCTTTGTTCTCACTCTACTCGGTGAGCAACAGTGTTCTTTACCTATAGACTCCTGTTTTTCCCTAATCCACCAAGATGGTTAAGAAAACAGTTGGGAGCTCTGGTTGCTCCCGAGGTTAGTGTGTTCACAAAGCCCCACACAGCCCACCACGGGGACTGACTCACTTTCCTATCTTGGTGTGTACACATGTGGCGGGTGACAGTGAAGGCAAGCTACCAATAAAGACGGAATTCTTTAACGCTAATTCTTTTAACACTATCAGTTGAATTAAAGGCATATTCAGGAGAAGAAGAAACATTAACTTTAAAATCCAATTTGTACACAGCTATCACAAGATACAGTTCTCACCTTTCTAACCATGGTCAAATCAGGTTGCTTTGTCCAGGTTTTAGAATAAATGTCGTAACACTCCATGGAGATCAGCTCCTTTTCACCATCCTCTCCTCCCAGAACGTACAGCATCCCATCTATCTCCACGATTCCAAAGTTATGTCTTGCCTGAAAAGACATCGAAGATCGTTGTGCACAAAAGGTCGATGATCATATTGAAAGCTAGTACCATGTTCAAAACCATTTCTCCCAGGAATGCTTCTTAAATATTTCTGGTTTCCCTGGCAGCCCACACTTCCAGCACGATTGCCAGAGAGCACAGAGCTAGTAATTTCTCAGAACAAGGTTATAAAATATGTGGTGAATTCACCAGCAAAATCTTTACCTTTTAACCCACAATAGCTCACAACAAGAAAAAGAACCATTACCTCTGGTTTAGTAAAATTGTTTCTGTATGGCCACGGGCAGTGTTTCCAAGCTGACGTGTGGAAGACAGGGCCAGAACCACAGCAGTACGAATGGCCACGGCCGGGGGAGGCAGCAGGAGCGCAGGGCAAGCTAAGGCGGTCTGGACTTACAGAAGCCCTAAGAATTTCACATTCATCCGTCGACAGATATTTGCTTAGTGGCCCCTATGTGCCAAGCATGATTTTAGCACGAAAATAAACCACTGACCAGAACAGACGAAATTCTCTGCCATCAAAGAGCTTACGTGAAAAGCTCCAGCTGCCTCGTCTGCGAGAAGGTGAGACAGAGCGTGCAGAGCGGGGACGGGGCAGCCGAGCGGCAGGAGGCAGCCCTGGCTGAGCAGGTGCTACAGGAACAGACACCCGAGGGAGGTGAGGGAACAAGGCGCTCAGGCGCTGGGGGAAGAGGCTCTGGAGGGGAAGAGCAAACGCACAGGCCCCAGAGCGTTCCTGGAAGGCGTGAGCAGCGGCAAGGAGGCCAGAACGGGCAGGGGCGAGAAAGGGGCTGGAGGGGCGGGCTGGAGCGCAGCGGGCCAGCGCTTGGCAGGGCCACGGCTTCTGCTCCCGCACTTGGACACAAAACAAAGTGCTAAGAGGAGAAAGAAACATATCAAACCAATAAACAAAATGAGTATCTTACCTCATTCATGGGTGGCAACGCAGTCCACGTGTTTGCATCTGGGTCGTACTTTTCTCCCGAGCTCAGTGTCTGCTTGTTTTCATCTTGGCCCCCGAATACAAACAAAAATCCTTCTGCGAAAATCAAAGGAGACACACAAGAAACCTGAAATGGAAGTCTTCAACACCTATAAATGCCATGAAGCGTAGAGACAGCATCTGGAGACACCTTCTCTGACAACACTCTTCTCTTTAGATTCAGGACTTTGATCACATCTCATTTGATCCTTGGCGACAAAGCCAAATTTGCGAGTCGCTTTGACCATTTTGCTTCACTCAGCAGTATCTTTGAGAGGATTCCCACTACCCTGCAGCGTAAAAGGAAGACTGACACCACCCGCTCAGTCACCAGGCACGCTGGGTTACCTCAGTTCATCTCTTCTAGTCCCCAGCCTCTGTGATTCTCATACAACTTCTGAACCACAGCCCACATCTGCTCGTTCAAGATCCCGGGACCATGCAGATCTGAGGCACCTGCAAGCACTTTATATTCAAAACAGGATCTAAGAGTGATTGTTGAACTTCCTATTTTGGGTAGTAGTGAGTTAGATTATTCTTTTGCAGAAACACTTAAATTGCTGGATAAAACATTAAAAAAAATAATCTTAGAAGAAGCCAACAAGACAACAAGGCAAAACCGAAGGGAAAAGAGGGACCTAAGAGAGGTTACCAAGCGTGACAACCATTTTGCTCTGAGGACATCTGCCAACCTGGAAAAATTTAAGCCTTCTGTCCTGTGGATAAAAAAGACAGAAATCTAAGCTCCAGGCCTGAAGAAAGTGTGGCTTCTGGCAGGATATTCCTCTCCAAAGTGCTGCACCATCAAGACGAAGGCCAACTAGAATTAGTATTCAGATTTAAACCTCGTTGTCTAGGAAATCTCAGCCTTGAACTTGATTTACCAAAATCAGTAGTGTTTTCAGGCAACTAGCAGAAACAAACACGAAACTTCTGTAGAAGAAACTCCCTTCGTCTAAAGCCTTAGATTTTAACATTCTAAGACTTTAAGGCATCAAATTATTCCTACACATATTTTTTTAATAAAATGACCAGCATCCAGCTGAAGATACCCAGGCATACCAAAAAATTAGACTTTATGAAAAGAACCAGCAGAAGCAGACAACAGGAAATAGTCTTGCAAAGATTTCAAATATTGTAGTAATCAGAAAGACAATTTTTATTGTGCTTATTATGTTTAAAAAGGACAAATTGGAAGATAACTCTAGAAAACATAGAATAGAAATGACAACAGATTTGAAAAAGATTTTTAAAAAACTTCCAGAAATTAAAAAAAAATTCAATGGATGGATTTAATAGCAGATTCAGAGTTAAAGAGAAAATTCACTGAATAGAAGATAAACCAAAGAAATCATCAAAAGAACAGCAAGGAGAGACAAGATGGAAAATAACAAACAGAAGACAGAAGGCAGAAGATGGAGTAAAAAGATCCAGCAGGGTTTGATCCAAAAGCACAGGGAGAGACAGGAGCATGAAGCAGAGGTCACAGGTGAAGACACAATGGATAAAAATTTTCCATAATGACAAGAGGCCAAACCACAGAGTGAAGAAACTCAACGGTCCCAAAATATGATAAAATTTAAAACAAAACATACACCTAAGCACACTGCAGTGAAACGCAGGGGCAGAGAAAAAAAGAAAATCTTAAATATATCCCAGAGAAAAGAAATATTTTTAGAATGACAACTGACTTAACAACAAAGAAACCCAGAAGTCAGTGGAAAGACATCCTCGATGTACTGAAAAATAATAAATACAAGCTAAAATTCTATACCTAGCCAAAAATTCCCTAAAGAATGAAGGCAATATAATGACAACTGCAGAAAAACAAATCGGAGAGTTTTTCACCTAAAGACCTGCGTTAAAGGAAATTCAACAGAACAAATTTCAGAGAGAATGACAATGATTCTGGGTAGGAAGTCTGGGGTGTAAGAAGGAAGAACAAAGAAAGTAGTAAATCTATATGAACAGTCTATCCATCCATGCATACATACAACATTTATCAAAAAACATTATGCATATAGTAGTCCCATTATCCTCAGTTTTGCTTTCTGCGAGTTTAGTTACCCAGAGTCAACTGTAGTCTGAAAGGAGGTGAGTCCACTACAATAAGATATTTATAGAGAGGCGGACCACAGTCATGTGACTTTTATTATGGTATATTGTTATAAAAGTTCTATTTTATCATTAGTTATTGTTGTTAATCTCTTACTGTGCCTAATTTATAAATTAAACTTTACCATAAGTATGTATGAATAGGAAAAAACTATATATATGGTTTGGTACTACTCACAGTTTCAGCATCATCAGGGGTCCTGGAACATGTCCCCTGCAGGTAAATGGGGACTACTGTCTATGTTTATTTATTAATGATCATTTACTTTAATACTGTAAGACCATGGAATATGAAAAATAAAGAAAAACTATCCTGAAGGAAAATAAATTTACTAACTTTAGACTTTGATAATTTAAGACACAGGCTGTAATTTCTAAGGAAACCTTCCCAAAGAAATAGAAATAAGAATAAAATCTCCAAACTTGTGGAAAGGAAAAAGTGAATGACAAAAAAAAAAAAATAGTCAAAATCAATTTTAAAAAAGGCAAGAAAAGAAAGAAGCAGAGCAGGCTAGACAAATGGAAAGGAACTATTCAATCATTTTCATTTCAGTCCATACAATTGTACACAGCTGGTCTTTTCACTGGTTTCTGAAACACCAATCCCTCTAAGGAACCTTCAAGAATCAGTGAGTTAGAAACTTTGTGGTAGGTGTATACATGTGAAAACTGTGGATATGTGTACCTATTACAGGGAGAAAACATAAGGGAGCTAATTCTGAAAAGATACAACAGGGAAACTAGGCCCACATCCTATTGGCTACCCTACTCTGTTCAGCTCTTTGCTGTTGACAATAACTTCAACAATTTTGGCACTCATAAAATGACTTCATTTCTACACCATAGTATAGCCTTAGCCATTTTTTGTGGTATGGTATGTTTTAGCTTTCAAAATTTTAAAGATAATGTTAGTGGGCAAGCAGAGACAATTAAATAAGGACTCCAGGAGGACTGCTTACATGAAGTGGCACTTGCTGGGTGAACCCAAAGGGGCAGGACCAAGGGGTGGCAAGCCGTGCTGAGGCGGTAATGGCAACCTTTTCTACCCTCCAGTGGGAGTTTGAATAACATGGAGTTCCCAAACTTGTAAAGGTCAAGTAAAACACACTTTCTGTAACAAAATAACTTTAAGTCATTGCTAATTTAATATTTCCTACAGTCTCACAAAAAATACCTGCTTTTATCTAATACTTTATATAATTACATATTGTAATTCTAAACTGTGTGAATTTCAAAGATGAGACTTCGAAATTTCATGGAGCAAAGAAATTTTGTGTTTCGGGTATGGTCATGTAGCCAATTAGGGGTAAGAAGCTCTGAAGTTTGTTCTTCTAACAGTTAAGTCATCAACTAAATGCTCCTCCACTATTTTTTTTTTTTGAGACAGGGTCTCACTCTGTCACCCAGGCTGGAGTACAGCGGCTTGATCATAACTCACTGCAGCCTCAAACTCCTGACTCAAGCAATCCTCCTGCCTCAGCCTCTCAAGCAGCTGGGACTACATACGCTCGCCACCATGCCCAGCTAATTTTTCTGCTACATTCTTAAAAAATGGCTATGTATTCGTGTCCTAACCATAGTCTCGAAAATTGGACCTACGCTAAAATGTTATCACATAGAGATAAAATTTCATCTCTGAAAGGTTTTGAGTCATTCTGAACAATCCTGAAATTCCATATTACTTAGTATTGTGTTTAAGTAATATTTCCCACAGAACGGTACCTGCTGAGAGAACTCCGTGGTTAATTCTCGGCATGCTTAAAGGGGCCAGTTCAATCCAGAGCTGCCTATTAGGGTCATAGAGAGGACACATGCATCGCATCGCTGCTGTTGGCTTCCGTGAACTAAGGAAATAAATAATTGATCAGTGGTTAATGTGTTTTTATATAGTTCTGCTTATAAGTAGCTGTTACTAGTTTTAGAGTGCTAGAGAATGTTTAAAACATTAAAAAAAATCCAACTGCTATTATACTTTAGAGACTGAAAAATAATATGAATTCTTGTTTCCAATTAGCACTCCCTCATCCCGTACACTGCTTTTCAAACAACTCACGCCCACACTTACACTCTTTCTTCTCCACCAACAGTCACGATGCACTCGGAGTAGCCCCGGGGTTTGAAGTTCGCCAGCATGGCCTCTCCTTGCTGCGGCTGGCTGAGTGGTATGTTGCTACACTCCTTGACAATTTCTCGTACTAATGGTTCATTCAGCATCTGTTCCCGCAAATAACTGGAGTCCAACCCTGACACCCACAGGGCTGACATAACATCCTTCATGTGGACCTGCAGGAGAGGGAAGAAAGGACGGGAACAAAAGATAGAAAATGGTTTTTAGAATACGTATTTTCCACCTCACGGGAAGTAGACTGTTAAACAGATTACCAGCGGGCAGGTGAGACATGCTGGTAGCGCTGGAATATGCCTCACCCGCCCCTTACCTTCCTACTTCCCATAGTCCTGGTAAGTAAAAGTCTAATTTTTAAAAACCATCAGTTTATATTTTTATTTGAGGTATCACTGCAAAGTTTCAAGCAGCTTTCTTTACACCTTAAAGGTTCCCATTCTGATAGGAAGTGAGGAAAAAAAGTCTATAATTTGCTTTATTTCACACATTTGGATGTGTTGTGAGTTAATCATGTTTCTAGAATTACATACAGTAATAGCTCAACACAATATGGTAAACTCAGATAATGCATCAACATTAATATTACAAGAAAAATGCACGAAAACCAAATTCAAAAAAATTCTGAGTATTAATCATTTCTGCAGTAATTACTGTCTGAAAATATCTAACATGGCTAATAGAAATTATATAATTTTGTTGTTCAATCATTAAATTTGAACCAATTGACTAGAGTGTTATACATACGTAATATGAAACTCTTTAATGACTAGTTTACTAATTGGTATATTCAGGAGGTTATTCTTGGTTTGAAATAGTCATTTTAGGGCATACTCTTCTATACTCTGAGTCTTAAAAGCCAACTGTCTTGACAGAATAAAGTTCAGATTGGCCAAAGGATAAGAAGTGCCTCGTTTCCTCAAGCACCCCTTCACTTTAAGGCCAGAGGAGGGAAAGGCACAGGCCAGCACAGTGCTTCCTACAGTGGCCTTGGTGAACGGAAGCAAACTAGAAATTTTTCCATCTCCTTTCCTAATTTACCCAACTAACATGGAAAGTACACACTACCCATCCTAAGACTAAGACTACAAACACGGTTTCTAAATGCACATGCTTATAGAATTCAAAAAATTGTAAGGTAATCATTAACCCTTAAGTTGATAGTTATCAAGAACAATTAACAGTGTAATCACACATTTTGAAATCCACTGTCTAAATCCTAACACGTCTTATTTTAAAAACAGTTGTTGAAGCTACCGTCTTATTTATAAAGATCAGGCTTAACAGCCCTGTCCTGTGAATTTGCTCCCTCCCCTAACGTAGTCACAGTTGGGATCCAAAGGCTGACATTCTCTAAGACCTTCTCTCCCAAGCTGTCACTCCCAGAGCCTTCCCTCTTGGAGCCACCACACAGACTCCAGAGCCCCTTGCTCTCTCCACGTGCTGTCGATCACATCTGAAGCTCCCCGCCCTCAGCCAGAGCTCCACGTGCACCCCAGTCCCGGTGGCGTTTGGCCCAACGACGATGCAGCAGTAGTCAGGCCGATGAAAGCAAGGGTGGGCGTGCTGGGTTTCTATAGTCTTCCGCTTAAGCTTGAAATGCATTTTCCCATTAAAAACAACATAGAAAGGCTATTATGCTCCTACTCTAGCTTGCTTGTGATTAATAATCAAACAAAAACCAAAGGCTATTATGCTCCTCATTAAGTGGTACTATTTTCACTGACATATTGTGTGTGTGACACGGGCTTTTGCAGACGGATAACGACATATGGGACCATGTTCTACAGATACCTTTTAGATCACAGCTTTAAGTCTTTCGTGTTGAAGGAGAGAGATGAAACAACTATAATTTGGATTAAAAATAAATAAATCCAAAAGGCAACATAGACCACGTTATAAAGGACAGGTACCTTTCTTATTTCTGTATCATGCGCTATCCATCGAATTACCGCTTCAAATACATATCTCTCATTGCCAACATTTAACTTCTCGAGAGAAATCACTTCTTTAAGCTTTTGAGGACTCAGTTCTAGGAATTCTTCTGTGCTGCTCACATCTCGGAAGTGAGTCTCCAGGTATTCGGTGGCAAGGTAGTGCACGTGATGGAGGCAATAGTGCAGCGCGAAGTCCCGGATGCCGATGCAGTTCTCGGCAGCAATGCAGCCTTCCAAAAACTCACAGCACAGAGTTTTAAGGTCCGTCAGTAGTAGCAGGTCTGCTGCCTGTACAACATCTTGGATCGTATCTTCATTTAGCCTGATCTGGAAGAGGATCATAAATATTTTATATTTGAATATATATCTTTAAAACCCAAACCACTAATTTATTAGGCTGAGCCACATGAAACTTCCATTTTTTTTTAGATCAAAGATGATCGAATATTGGCAATTTTATATAGTTCGACCTAGCACTTTTCTTCCAAGAGTTTTGAGGGCACCAAGGAATCTTCTACCAACATAGCGAGTATGTACTTGGTTAACTTTCCCCAGCTCTTCCCTTGCTGTACATGAACTACTAATAACCCCTGTGAGGTGAACTGTCCACGCTGCTCACTTCTCTAACTTAGATAAAAACCTTAATGACTGAAATGCTTAGGCAGTGGAAGGTTTTGCATTCTATGGCAAACTGTAGGTGACTTCTTTAAATTCTAGCACCAGAACCGTCGAAAATCTTGCCTCCCGATCCATCAAGGTCATTGTTCTGCTGAATGGCAGGACAAACCGAATGCCAACCCCTGAAGGAAGCGGGGTTTATGCTGCCTCAGAAGCCTCATTCTCAATTCCAAACACTGCACACAGTGCAATCTGGTCAACAGATACAAATCTGGTCTTAAAATTACTTTGTAGAATAAATCTCTAATAGAAGGGGTTTTCATTATGATTGTTTACTTTTCCTTAATTTTCTTAAATTTTCTGATTGATGTTTCTTCCTCCACCCATTCTGCAGTTTTTTCATGTATCAGTAAAGAAATAGGCCTATAAAATATTACCACAATCCCAAGTGGCACTTTTAGTCTAACTCTGTCCCCGAGAGCATGGGTACCTCACCTGCATTCAGAATGTAAAGGAAGAGACTTTGTGAAGGGTACAGCAAGAAACACTTGCATCACGGTTTACACTTTTTCTACCACAGACACAAAACAATTTATATCTGCCAATCGTCTTAGAAACCGAGCAACAAAAATGTGGAAAGTAGTATGTTGAGTAAGCTACAAGTAAAGGAAAATTTTCCATTTATATGACATTACATTCAGCCACAAGACGGCAGACAGCTGTACACTATTCAAATATAGGCATATGAAAAAACACTAAATTGCATCTCAATAAAACCAAACTGCCAATTCAGGAGTTTGTTAAAACTTACACTGCAACTAGGGTTTTAAATTTAAATTGGGAACAAATCACAGATGTCAATCTGTAAATAAGGTTTCAAGTTTCAAATCCAAGCCTGAACATGAACAGGCTCTTTTTGGCTTACAACTTGTTATACTAATAACTGCTGCTGATTTGACTTTACAAGTTGGACAAGACGTTGGTCTTAGGCCTTAGGCCTGGTTTTGTGATGCTACAGAGAATCTCCAGTATTTTAAGGGCTGCCCCCAAATTAATTTAAATTCATTTATTTTTAGCAATCATACATATACATATCTACCACCTAGTGTTGAGAATAAAAGAGAAAGGGGTAATGTCATGAAATCAAACCCAAAACTCCAAAAAGGATGAGAATCGCTAAGTTCGACTCTAGACAGAATGAACATATTGAGACAAAGAAAGCAACACACTCAGAACACTTATATGTATTCTGTAGGAGAAACGGTCCTCACGGAAAGAAAAGTAAAACGAGAGTGATGAAGAAGGAACAAAGGAGAGAGTAGGGAACAAGATCTCAAAAAGAATAAAGATGAAACACATTCTCACGGAACCAAATGTAAGACACTCTGGCCTCTTCTTTCTGTTAAAAAAAAAAAAAAAAACTAGCCCTGATTCACACCTAAGATTTTTCTTAAGATTCCTCATGTTTTACTTGAAATCACATAATGGGGGCTGGGGGGGCAGTAAGAGGAAGGCGAAGGAAAAGAAAGAAGTCTCACCACTTATCACGCTCTTCCCTGGGTACCATTACATCTCCAGAAGGGTAAGCGGGCACAGAGAGGAAAAGGAGACCAGGAAGAAAGAATGGGGTGGGCTGGGATGTTGGTACCACTGAGGCAGCAGGACCAAGGCATCGTGAATATCATCAGGGTGCCTGACATTTGTGGGAATTCCTTTTCTTGGCAATGATCTATAAGGAACTCTTTATTTCTGCAAAATAATTCCCACTGCCCAAGGCATGCTGCGGAGACAGAGCAAGTTCCTAAATAGCGTGGATACAAACAAGATTGGGTTCAAGATTCAAAAACAGAAAAGAAAAAGACAGCAGTGAAGGCGGCATCCTTTGTTCTTCGTATCTCATACTGGATGGTGGAGCTCGGAATGGTACAAATAAAAATGGGAATTTGGGGCTAAGCTCTCACTTCACCTGCTTCTCTTTGAGGAGCAGGGCCCCGGAAGAACACGCTTGAGTGCCATTACCAGCAGGAGATGCTAGTCAAAGTACACAGTGACAGAAGATGAAGATGACAGTGTTACTTTGTCATATAATGGATGAAAGGAGACCCTCACCCTGAGCTTCAGAAGCCTCTACTTAGGTCTTCCTTCCTTTGTTTCTCATCATACCTGCCCACTGAAGATGTAATCCAGGATCTCTCTCATAACCATTACCGATATCCCTTCAAGTTCAATCTTATAAGTTGATCCATCATCTTTGGGAGGATTATAGTTTAACTTTGTCCTAAGAAAGGGAAAAAAAACGTAAAATTTCTATGAAAGAACAGAAATAGCTATAAATATTTATGCACTAAATACTTTATAAAGTATATCGTATTTATCCAGTATATGAACCCCCACCTAGAAAATGTAGCTTGTTAACTTTAGATCTATATATTTTTATAACTTTCAACTAAAACACATTGGTCCCAGGATTCAAAATGCTACTTAAAAAAGAAAACAGACAGTCAAAAAACTAAGATCCACGTGAGCATGAATCTCTATTTAACCACGGAAATCCCAGTCCCTTTAAGCTTATTTTTTGTGTATTTAGTTATCTATTTTTGATAATATAACAAGGACTCCACAGACCTACCACTCAAGACAAAAGCTATGACCTTCACAATAACCTGCGCTTCTAACCAAATGGTTCTCCCCACCAATCCGTTCCTCTGCTTCCACCATCTAAAGTAACTATTATCTTAAATCCTGTATTCAATTTTCCCTTGCCTTCTCTTTTATGATTGCATCCATGAAATATGCATATTTTTAAAATTTTAAGTTGTTTTTAATTTTATAAAAGTGTGCATATCACCCTGCTTCTTTTGTTCTTTCTGCTGTATAATATCCCACTTTCCTGTTGATGGGACTCTCGGGTTGTTTCCAGGTTTTTGATATTGTGAACAGTGTTGCTGTGACTATTATTGTATATGTCTTCTTTTATACTACGTAGAAGAACTTTCCTTTGGTACACGCATGGGAATGGAATTATGCTAAATTATTCTGCGAAGTAGGAGATGATACTAGATTATTCTCCAAAGTAGGTAGAGCAGTTTACAGCCTCCTCTGCTGTGTATGTGTAAGAGTATCTGTGGATCCCTAAACTCCACCACATTTAAATCTGTTGTGCTTCTTAAGTTTTGCCAATCGAATGAGTAAAATACGGCGTCTCATTCTGGTTGTCATCTGCATTTTCCTTATCACCCAGGTGCTGAACATCTCTCCATATGTTTGTGGCCACATGTTTTCTCTTCTGCAAAACACCTGTTCAGTCCAAGTATCTTGTTCATTTTTTATTAACTGTCTTTCTCATATTGAGGTGTCAGAGGTTTTTTTTTTGTTTTTTTTTTTTTTACATATTCTTGATATTAATCTTTTGGCAGACTTAACAGTTTTTTAAAGGTCATGAGCAATCTGAAGAACAATATTTCACAGTCAATGTTTTTGCATCTTGTTTAAGAACTTGTACCTTACCTAAGGTCTGAAAGATATTCCCAATATGTTTTTACTAAGAAAACTGAAGGTTTTTTAAAAAAATATTTAAGTGAAATTTTAAAAGTAACTTTAAAACATGCTGTTGATGTGAATTATAAATATGTTAAATCTCAGGAATGACATCATGTTAACTGCTACCTAATAACCACGCTAAGAAAAGAAAAGCACACTTCCAAATGATAGTATTCAAGTAGTAATAGTTATAGGGAGAACTTAGAAACAAAAATTCAAACTCATCCTTTGTGTTCAGACTTCTATAAGAAAGTCAACAAAGAAGCAGACTTTTGGTAGATTGAATACAAAAAGAAGAGGAAATAATCTTTATAATATTAACAAAATTTCATATGCTAGAAAATAGACAAGAGTAACTGACATGGAGTATCTGAGGAGGCTGAATGCTAATTTAGCAGAGCGCAAAGCCAAGAAACAACCTAAATTGCACGAAGACTCCCCATGGCTCAAGAACTGGTAGTATAGGGCAGCTGTGGAGGAAGGGCTAAAAGATGAGCTAAAACAGAACTGCTGACAAAGTCTGAAGAAACGGTTAAATTTCCACGTTCTCCTCCACGTATATGCACGATTCCTGTGCACTGTTCAGTAAGACCCCCAGCTCCAGTGGAAGAGAAGTGATTTATATTCTGAGAACAAAACTGAGGGTCTCTGGAGGGGGCTGCCAGGCACGTTTGAGGGTAGATGTAACATATAAAAAAGGGACAGAGTTAAGAGAATGTTTACGTAACGAATGCTGGACCAGCAGTCATTTCTTCCCCAACTCTGCTCCTAAAAGGCTGAAAGTCAGACCTGTATTTTCCGAGCAAGAAGTAAAGATTCTTCTGGAGGATTCATTCAGCCCAAGAATACAGACCTAAAGAGGCATGGCCATCAATCTACCCCAAGAAAATGATCCAGTTTGATCATGCAACACAGTGAAACCCATGATCAACAAGCCTAACCTATGGGCTCTGAGCTTCTAGTACATTTTGAAGTAACGCTTATGAAACTTTTCCACGTCATACCACACGTAGAAAATGTAATATTACTCTGGGGTAAACAGAGACCATCTGTAGGCTAGGGGCTAGCAGAGGCCCCAGCCTCTTCAGACGCTGTGCAGCCATTCTGAAGACTGACACCATCAGTGTCTTCACGTACCCGCAACGCATTTTTTGGGTACCCTGGTTAACAAACTGTCTTAGAGCCCCACTCTTAAAATTGACCAAACAGGACTCACTATACATCTAAGAAAGACAGAAACCAAAACCAACAGAAAAAAAAAACAAAACAATTTGGAGGAAGTGAAGATTACGCTAAAAGGAAAAGTTCAAAGAAAAAGAAAACCTCTCATTAATATTCCCAGAGAGAAAAGAGAGGAAGTTGTGCTCATGAAACAAGAATAAGATGCTATAAAAAGGAACATTCAGAGAAAAAAAATTTAAATGATTGTAAAAAATTATTTTTAAAATACAAAGTTAAAATAAAAATTTGGACGAAATCTAGAAGACAGAACAAAAAGATAAAGACAGAAAATAGGAGAGATAAGAAAACTGGAAGATCGGTCTAGAAGGCTAAACATCTGAAAAATAGTAATGTCTTCCCCACCAAAAAAGAGAAGACTACCAAGGAAATATTCATAATAATGGATGAAAACAGAGCCACTCCAAGGTATATCATCAGAATACTTGAGGACACTAAAAGCAAAGGAAAAATTCTTAAAAGCTTTCATAAAGAAAAACAGGTTACATAGAAAGGAGCAAAAACCAGAATGACCTCATACTTATAAATGAAGGTTACACAACAAAGGGGAAATGACTTCAAAATTCTGAAGGAAAATTATTTCCAACCTAGATTTTTATAACTAGTTAAACTGTCAATCAAGTGGTAGGAAAGAATAAAGACATTTTCACCTATACAAGGTCACAAAACAATTTACTTACCATGGAACCTTTCTCATAATGCTGTTGGACAAGTGCCCCAACCAACCAAAGGAGTAGACCAAGAAAGTGAAGATTCTAGATACTACAAAGACACAATCTACACAGGAAAGAAGTGAAGGGTACGCAGGATAATGGTGGATCCCAGGATAACGGCTATGTACCAGGAGAAGGAAGCCGGTCCATTCTGGCACAAGTAGGAGACCCTTGTAGATCTTTAAGAAGATGGACTATATAACATACATGAAAACATAAACGGATACTTATTTTCAGACGAGCCAAGTGAAAAAAAAATAAAATAAAGAGGATATTCAGACAACTCTGTTTCCTCTCTATGTTTCATATCTACTATCCCTGCCTCTATAGTTTCCATTGAACTTAACAGTTTTACTCAAAAGGCATTTCATTTCCACTTGTTGTACTCTAGGGTTATTTATATGCCTGATGCTTTTACTAAAAGTAAGAAAAAAATTTCAGTCCATTCTTGATCAACAGAAAAAACAGTATAAGCAGTAAGAATAAATACCTAAATTTTGGCTTTGAAACATCATATATCATTGAATCTTTCTGGCAACAGATGTGTCTTCCTAGCAATGTTTCACTTAGGATGTCACGACTATTTGTATTTCTTAGTCACTGTACTGGCTATCAACGTATTGCCTCTCAACTCCAAATGCACCCCTTTTGCTTGCTCTATGAAAAGGGATCTGATCCTTTTAAATAATTTTCCTTTGTCAATTGGCATGATGTTAAGTTTTTCAGTCGAAGACTGTGGAAAGACACTGCAGGAGGGAACTTCTGCTTCCCGGTGCTGGTGTAGCAGCTCGGCAGGCTCCTACGACACAGCCTTCTTGTCCAGCATCAGGCTCCAGCAGGGCTCCGCAGTTTCCCCAGAGCCTCCTGCAGGCGCCTTCCATGAAAGCTTTCTCAGGCATCTTAGAGAACAGATTTCTGGCAAATTCCACTAATGTGGCTTTTCTGCCATCCACAGAGCCACGGGTGTACTATGTAATGAGGTCAGCACTAGGGGTAGTAGCTGTTCCATATATCTGCTATTCCTATAGTTTTAAAGTTGTGTTTACTTTTTACTAGCCAACGCTGCATTACTCCAATCTCATATTGTAGTTTATAATTCTTAATATTATTAAATGTTATTCAAATTATTGCATGGTTTTTCTCTCCTGACTGGACCCAGACTGACACAGCTGCTAACCTATGTAAGTATGGTTTCTCCAAAATGTGTTCAGACAGAGGAGCTTCCAGCTGGGGTTAGAGTTCTTATTTTAAAGTAACCCATGTTCAAACAGGGGACAGCTGCACCTGCACGAGTGTGGGAGACGGTGGCTGGATGAGGGGAACTGGACGAATAGGGAAAAGGCCAAAAGGACACCTTTTACTGTTTCCCTTGTTAATCTTTGACCCGTGTCACTGGATTGTTTTTTTAATTGTTATTTTAAAGATGACTCCACTGTCATACGTTTTCGCAGTGAACAAGGATCCCTGTCAAGAAGAGTTTTCTCTCTGCAGGTGGTGGAGTACAGACCATGGCTAAGAGGACAGAAAAAAGACTGCTTTAAATACGACCACTGTAGACTTCTATAAAATGTGACCCTTCCCAAAGCCCATGAAAAACGAATTGGTATACACTCAAAGTCTCTGAACATCTGAAGGTTAAATGACAAAACTTTAATTATGGTTTGAATCCATATCCTTATGCCTGCCCCCAAACTTTTCCACACCCTATCCCACCTCTGACCTCCAACACCGCCACTGCACACCCGATTCCCACCCATCTTAGAAGGCCAGTTCCAAAGTCAGTTGTTCCACAAGTTTTTTCCAGATCCCTCCATCCTGCCACAGACTACACCTCCTCCTTACCTCTTCGCAGGTAAAAATAACTTCTCCTGCTACAAAGTTCCCTAGCACTTTATCAATAACTTTACTGTGACGTATTGAGATCATCAAGTTCTGTCCTTTATTATGGCATTTCGGTACCACCTCCGTTACTAAACTCTAAGTTCCTTGAGGCTAGAGTCCTCTTTATCACTGTAATCCTGCAATCTAGCCCAGCAGTCTGCAAGGAGATGATGCTCAATAATTATCAGTAAAGTAGATTTCTGAGCTGACAGTGGTCTTTAAATATCTGAAACGCTGTCACATGAAAGACCTTTTCTGATGACCTCAGGTACAGTAAGCTGAATCGATAATAAGGAAGAATCTTCTAATAAATTTATCTGCCCAATGCCAAAAGGATTAAGGCCCAGTGCTTTTAAAATGTTAACGTTGACACGAATCATCTGGGGATCTTGTTAAAACAAGATTTTTCCGATTCAGAAGGTCAGTGGTGAGGCCTGAGTGTCTGCATTTGCAGCAAGCTCTCAGGTGACACGGATTCTGCTGGTCTCCAGATCACTCTTTGAGTAGCAAGGGGTTCATTGGTGCTTCTCAAATTATCTGTGGTATGTTTTTATATTTCCAACACGTCCCAGAACATTTTGTAAAATATCATATTACTAGAAAAACGAAATTAAAAGACATAAAAAAATACAGGCCCCGGTGATTTTATCATTAGATTCAACGGATAAAAATTACTCTGTCAAATTGCTGTAAGAGTTCCTAAACTCTTACTCTCAATGTCTGTACTCATATCATCAAGGACAGGTGACAATTTGCAGATCAGTCTGCAGACTACGTCTAAGCAGCATCAGGCTGGATGAGCATCTGCCTGCCAAGAACATAATGAGAGCTGGAAAACAGGGCCTCTGGTCCCTTCCAGTCTTAGATCGCGGGAGTCACTCACGTCTCCCGCAGAACAGTCTTGCTTCACAGCCTCTTGTGACGCACAGCCACTTCCTGCACGCATTCCTTGGAGAGTCGCCATTCCTTTCCAATTCAGCAGCTCCATAAACTTGTCTTATTCTTCCTCTTACTGTCTTCACTTTTCCCCCAACTTCCCAATTCAAATCTCTACATACCTTTAGTTTTGGTTCCATTCTGTTTTACATTTCTTTCCTTCCATATACCTTAATTTTTCTAGTACCTACCAAAACATTTTCTCCCTAGCTTTCCCTTTTTTATCTGAAGTTTTCTCATCTCTTACACATTGTTTCCATCCCTGCCACCTATCACTGAGAAGTCAATGAATTGTACTGACTGAGCTAATAAATAATTTAAAAGAGCCAAGCTAAAGGGTTAATAACTGAACATTTGTTTCTGAAGGCAGCCGTTCTGTGTTCTCCATCCCCTCCCCGCCCCCGCCCCGAAGCTACAGGGTCATGTGTAAATTTGTCCGAAGTCACAATATCCTCTTTTTCATCATGTGATGTCAATTTACAGCGTCTCTCCTAGAAAACGCGGCAGTCTTAAAATATCCCTGAGAATTTCATAACACTCTTGGGGGGAAAAACAAGGAACAATTGAGAGTATTATAAAAATGGGCCTCGGGTGTTCAGATATAAATACTCATGCCTGGCACATTCTCCCCCAGTTTTCTGTTTCCAGGGCAAGACATTTCCCCTTCCTGCCCATGTTTTCTCATTTCCAAATAGAAGAGATTAAATAAGGTGATCTGAGATCCTGCACAGACTCAGCCCTGACACACGCCCTGTCAGGTCCTAGAGGCCGAAGTCCCGCCAGCTCATTCAGTCAGCTAGGATTTATATATGCCTCTTGCAGATTATGCAGTCTACGTTATTTCTCCTCCAATCACCTATTCTTTGGCCAAGCATTTTAAAATTTTCTGTTCCATTGAAGCTGAACAGAAAGTGAAACAAAAATCAATTTTACTTTTTCTTGACAACACTGAAACAAGGTTTTATAAGAAAAAAGTTGTTGGCTACTATCTAATAAAGAAGTTGGTATTATTCAAAGTTTTACATCCATGGAAAGGGGGTCTACAACTTTTAAGTAACTATAATAGAGCCAAAGTAGTCCACTGGATTGACACAGTCCTCTTCTTACACATCTCCGAATTGCGGAAAAAGTTCAACTTGCCTAAATTCTAAATGCCACAACAAACAACCCAGATAATCAGGCCTGGTCTCTTCTTCCACGGATCATTTCAGACGTGACTGATGGCATTTGATGTAACTGTGGCAAAGTCTAAGTGACTTTTCTTCCCCTCTGATGCAAAAGCTTGCCTCCAATAAAAGCAAGGAAACATTCTCAAGTAGAATGCCAGGGAATGTAATGTTCAAGAAGTCAAGATTTATAGAGACTCTGGGTGATTCATGGGCATTACTCATATGGTGTCCAGTGATTCATGTCACCTTGAACCGGGCAGCTGCCAGGAACGGGCTCTCTGAGACACGCGAAGAGGAGTCTGTGCTGGCCACTCCATGTGCCCTTACGCCAAGCTAATAATTTATATTCCTGTGGGAAGTTTGTTTTACAGATGCCCCCCCCACTCCGTTTTAATCTTCATAAGCTCCTAATAGCACATCGAAAACGGATGTTTAGGGCAGTGAAACCTCTCCCTGTGATACTACAATGGTGGATATATGTCATCATACATTTGTCCAAACACATCCAATGTATAACACCAAGAGTGATCCCTAATGTAAACTACGGTCTTTGAGTGACAAAGATGTGCTAATGTAGGTCCGTGAACTGTAACAAATGTCCCACTCTGGTGCAGGGTACTGATAATGGGAGAGGCTATGCATGTGTGACAGGCATAGGGAATATTATCTGTACTTCCCTCTCAATTTTGCTGTGAACCTAAAGCTGCTCTACAAAGTATTTTTTTTAAAAAAACTATCTAAGTCTCCATTCAACTTAATGTAGTATCTAATTTGCAGTTAATGTTTTCATCAACAGATAATCTCCTCTCAAATAGGTCTTTTTATAGCATACTTTCGTGGGTGAGAAAACAGGAACTCGTCTATCTCACAATTCCTGCCATCCAAGAATTCCATCTATACGGAAGAAAAGCATTTACAGTTGTTGAGACAAGACCAGAGGAAATGCACTCGGGGCACATAGCACCTGCCCCAAGGAATTAAATTTTCCACCCCGCTGCTGAAACAGCCTGCTGTAACCCTAAGACCAGTCTGACCCAGCAGCTGCTGAAATGCCCTGCTGTGATAAGACTGGTTCCACCCATGGTGTCACTCACCAATCAGAGCAGGACAGCTCCCGAAAGCTTCTCCAGTGCCAATGAGCTTTCTTTCAAAACAATAAGTATCATTTCTCTTTCTAACAAAACTTCCAACCTTCACTTTGTTCTTCAGAAATACCAAAGACTACCTAGTCTCTGTGTATGCCCTAAATTGCAATTCTTGCTTTCCAAATAAAATGTTTTAAATTTAGAGATTTGCTCTACATTTTATTTGACTTGGACGAAAGAGTGAGAGAATGCAAGTACTTCAGCAAAGCTAGAGAGCAGAGTGTAGGTACGTACACGAGGGAGAAGGGGGGAGGAGGGCGGGGAGGAGGGAGGTAAAGAAGAGCCAGCTCCGGACGGACTCGCACACCTGGAAGGAAATGGAGCTGCTTCTTAGGCCTTTGGTTTTTTTCAACCTGTTTATTTTGAAACAGTTTTAGACTTTATAGCAAAGTTTTAAAAAATTGTACAGAGGTCCTATATACCCTTCATCCAGAAATTATCAAACTAAGCAATTAATATTGGCATAGTACTATTAACTAAATTATAGGCTTTATTAGAATATCACCAGTTTTTTCCCTTATGTCCTTTTTCTCTTCTGGGATACAATCTACGGTCCCAAACTGCATTTAGTTGTGTCTCTAATCTGTGACAGTGCTTCAGTTTTTCCTTGTCTTTCATAATCCTAACACTCTGATGAGTACTGTTCAATTATTCTGCACAACAGCCTTCAACTTGAGTTTGTTTAATTTCTTATGATTCCACTGAGGTTATGCATTTTTGGCAGGAACACTACAGAAAGGATGTTGTACCGTTCTCCGCATCATATTAAGGAGAATATGACATTGATGTCTTACTACTAGTGATGTTAACCTTGGTCACTTGGTTAGGGTAGTGTCTGTTGGGTTTCTCCATTGTTTATAGTTACTGTTTTTCCCTTTGCTATTAATGTATTAGAGGAGATAATTTGAAAATATGCACATATCTTTTTTCTCCTCAAACTCTCATCCTCTCAGTATCCATCAGATCTTGCCTGCAACAATTATTACTGTGGTGTCTCAATGATGATGTTCTATTTTCTATTCCTTCTATGCATATTAACTGAAATTCTTTTGTAAGAAACACCTGTCTCCTCTCATTAGTTTATTCATCCATCTATTCACTCATTCGTAGACATGTGAATGTTTATTTTATCCTATGGATTTTAATCCAATATGATCATCATTTATTTCCTTGCTCGAATTGTTGGAGCTCTGGCCACTGGGAGTCCTTTCGGGATGGCTCCTGTGTCCTTTCAAAAAGCCTCTTATCTCCTTCTGAGCCCCTCTGTACTTTCTGGCACAAGGAGCTCCAGGCTCACAGTGTATTTTTCCTGCCCTGGCATTGAATCAGCCACGTCTCTGAAGACATCAGAGTTTTAAATATTATCCGATTACATTCTAGAAACATCACTCTGGCGGTGGCAGCATGGAAGACTGATGGGGACTGAGCGTTGAGGCAGACAGCCCAGTCAGAGGTCCTGTCACAATTCAGAGCCGACACAAGCTGGCCGTTCAGCAGGGCAGTGGCGATGGTGAAGAGAAGGCAGACTCCAGAGGTCTGAGAGGTGGAAATGAGAGGTTGGGCATCGCTGGATGCTCACAAGGGAGGGAGGAGCAGCAACTCCAGCGATTCCCAGGTATCTCCCGGGGAGTCTGGTAGTGCCTTAACCAGCACAGGCAATGGAGGAAAACCTCCTGGGCGGAGAGGGAGCTGGGATGATTGGGTTTCAGGCGGCCACACAGTGGGCTGCGGGATCGACAGGTCCAGGGCTCAGGAGATCTCTTGAGTAGATGAGATAACCACGGGAGAGGGCGCAGGGACGGGACAGAACCTTGTGCCCAATCAAGGCACAGAGACAGACGGAGAGGAGACTTCGAAAAGCAGACTAGAGGGGAAATGGGACAAAAGTTGCCAAAGAAGCCAGGAAAGACCAAGCGCCAAGAAAATGATCAACAGTGATAAACACAGCAGACAGGTCGACTAAGACAAACACATAAAAGTTTTCACCTGATTTGCCAATTACATTTCACACGTTTTTAAACAACAGTTTTAATGGAGTGACGAGATACAAGCCTAACTGCAGAGCGAACTCAAAGCCGGAGGTGAGAGTGTGCACGAGATGAAGGAAATCACGCACTTGTTGGAAGAAGATGTAGAGCCTGTTTGCTTTATTTATTTATTTATTTATGTTTAAATATAACTAGAGAGTTTACTTCCAAGTTTGAGGACTGCAACTCAGGTATGCAGATTCAGGTTGCCCTGAACATGCGCTCCCTCTGTTTGCTTTTAGCAGATGCACTCATTTGACATTTCACATCTCCTACATGCCAGACACCAGGAAAGACGGACAAAGACTTTCATGCTGGGGGCCAGGGAGAAGGGAAAAAACAGAAGAGAAGGCAGAGGATCTACAACAGAACACCACCCTAGAAGAAACAGGAGAATATGGGCGGGGCAACAGGAGGTAAGAGAGCCAGGAATAACCTTGATCGCTGATCTTTGCTCTATAGAAGACTGGCATGTAAATAACCACTACATTACATCTAATTAGCAGTAAAAGGAATCTTAAGAGTTAAATATTTATGTGCCCAAATTTTTAAAAATCTAACGCCACAGATTAAAGGTTGACAAATTATAACCCACTGCGTGTTTTTGTATAGCCTTTGAGCTAAAAATGTTCTTTATATTTTTAAAAGGTTGTTAAAACAAAAACAGAGAATAATATGCGATAAAGACCCCGTACGGCTTGCAAAGCCCAAAATACTTTTGACTCTTCACAGAAAAACTTTGCCAATCCCTGCTTTGGATATTTTTACAATAATAAACACATAACACTTTAAAACCCAGTCTAATAAATACGAAAAATAACAATTTTGATAAATCATTTCCAAATGGGACAAAGTAATGGCGATAGATCTAAAAAAAAAAAATCAGATACACACTGTCGGGGTCTTTGTATGATAAGACAGTCTTCCTGAACAGTAACCTGGTTTCATACAACAAGAATAACAAATCTGTTTCTTTTTTTGACCTGGGATATTGTTTCCAAAGTGGGTTTACCTGTACCCACAATATATATAAAGAACTTTTTTCTGATTTGTTTATAGTATTACCATTCAGAAGAAAAAAAATAATACAAATTAAAGTGTCAAACAGGAGAATGATGAAGCAAATTACACAGAACAGCAATATGATGTAATAACAAATAGCTATTAAAAATCAGGGCTGTGGGTATTACATTCAAATATAACAAAAGAGATACAAAATGACTTTTAAGTGAAAAGATAAACTATAAATAATATGTAGATATGGATTACAACTATAGCTATACATTAAATATACTGCTCAGAACCAGAAATTAATTTAGGGGGGCATAAATAATTAAGCTCTCATGTGATCTTCCATATTTTGCATATAAAATAGTGTTTTTTTCCCTAAAGACAGGGTCTTGCTATGTTGCCCAGGCTGGTCTTGAACTCCTGGCTCAAGCAATCCTCCCACCTCGGCCTCCCAAGTAGCTGGGATTACAGGCACATACCACCATGCCCAGCTTTTTTTTAAATAGGTTTTTAGAATTTAAATCTAGTTCTAATTTTGAAAGTAAAGCAGTCAATAAAATTCCTCTCTTAAAAGACAAGGTTTGACAACGCATGTTAAAATTTTAAGATGCATTCAAAGACAGAATCATGATGTAGCTACTTGTGAAGCAAAAAAATTCTTCTTGAATGAAACAAGTCTAATTCCTTGTTCTGGTCACACCCCAACCTTTTAGAAATGCACATAAAAGACAGATGTTCATGCCACAACCTGTCAAACAGTTCCAGATTTTCTACTTAGGTATTATTTTTCAGATGCTATTTAAAAGAGACTCCTTCTATAACCTTAAGACCCCATGGAAGTAATCACCTCACCAGTTAGCCCCTTTGATTTTGGGGGGCACTCTTATAGTTTTCCTTAATTAAAAACTGACTTATCTGGGCTTTTTTGCTACAGTATACAAATGGCACTAAATACCATAGAATGTCCATATTTCAGAAGCAGGTTCATATTTCTACTCACTTTTCATTTTCTCTTTCCCAATATAAAGAGTTAGAAGGAAAGTTTTATGTCTTTTCAAAGAAAATGGACCTCCTGAATAAATCCAAAGGGAAAGTAGAAATTTATACAAATTTATTACTGTCTTTGTATTCATCCTTCCAAAGTAGTTCAAAGCATTAAGTGAATGCTAAAAAACACTGTCTTTTTCTTTTTTAAAAGCAGATAGTGGGAGTAGGGAAAAACAAAAACTACAGCCTCAAACACACCCCTCCTTTCAGTTCCCTTTAATAAATTAATAAATGAAAGGCAGCTCCAGGATGAATTTCCCTTTATCATTTTTAAGCTTGATTTTAAAATTACCTTTTTGCTTTTGGAGGCTCCATAATTTATAATCCGCTCATATAAACTTCTCCAAACAACTTGAAGCTGAAAATGCCTTCCAAAATGTTGTCAAGGGAATGAATGCTTCTCAATTAATTCTTTAGTCATGTTGGGACAAAAGCCTTCTCATTGGAGGTACTATTTCTGAATAAAGAATTTCATCTCTTCTCCAGGTTTCTTGGCACCAGAAACTGAACTTATTGGAGCTGACCATGACATCTAAAGCAGTCCGAAATTAAGACTCTTACAGGCTAAGCTCTGCCGTAAGATGGTTTATTCTGTCCCTCTCCCCTAATCCCCGATACGTGTTCAGCTATACAGTAAAACGTTACAGCAAAAAGCTCAGCCTTTGGAAGTAGTATGTACAGCACCCTGAACTCTGATCTTTTATTTCTTCATCAGTACAGTCACGTGCCACATAACAAAGTTTTAGCCTACAGGAGACCCATATACAGTGGTCCCATAACATTACACTGCATTTTTACTGTACCTTTTCTATGTTTAGATACACGACCACTTAGCATTGTGTTACAACTGCCCACAGTATTCAGTGCAGTTAACATGCTGTGTTGTAGCCTAGGAGCAACAGGCTGTACCACACAGCCTGGGTGTGCAGTAGGCTACAGCATCTAGGTTTATGTAAGCGCCGCACTCTATGATGTTTGCACAATGATGAAATTGCCTAACGATGCACTTCTCAGCATGTATCCCTGCTGTTAAACGATGCGTGATTGTGACTTACAGATCTTGGTCAACTCAATTCTCTCACGTATAAAAGTTTCTCTTATGGATTTAGTGCCCCTGGCCCTGGAGATAAGAGACGATGGACTTTAAAAGCACCCAGTCCGTCTGTTGTTTCTCTCCACTAAATGGAAGACTGATAACACACCATGCTGAAGGTACACAGCACATTCGAAAGGAGCCTGTTGGAAGGAGTGATTACTTGGCAGAGTGGGAAAAATGTTACAGAGGAAGGGATATTTGAACTAGGTCTTGAACGATGAATATGAATTTACGTGCCAGACAAGAGTAGGAGGTCAACAAAGGCAGAGACAAGAAACACGTGCAAGAAGAGAAACACATTCATAGACATGTGAAAGCACTCTGCAGAGCTGCCAAGTACTAGAACAGTGTAACTAAGGTGTGTATGCAAAGGGAGCAAAGAAATTTCTTCCCTCAAATTTCTTTTTTTTTTTCTTTTTCTTGGTACAGGGTCTCACTCTATTGCCCTGGGTAGATAGAGTGCAGTGGTATCACCATAGCTCACTGCAACCTCAAACACCTGAGCTCAAGTGATCCTCCTGCTTCAGCCTCCCAAGTAGCTGGGACTACAAGCATGTACCACAACGCCTGGCTGATTTTTTTCTATTTTTAGTAGAGATGGGGTCTCACTATGTTGCTCAGGCTGGTCTCAAAATCCTGGCCTCAAGCGATCCTCTTGCCTTGGCCTCCCAAAGTACTAGGATTACAGGTGTGAGCCACCACACCTGGCCTGTTCCTTCAAATTTCAGCAGATCTAAGACAGATTGTTATCTTCTTAACTTTCCTTAAGCAGCCAGGCTCAAAACCTGTTACCTCTTCTTTTTTCTTTATCCTTAGTTCCCACATTCAATTAGCATCCAGTTGATTTCTCCCCTAATCCCTGACACCTGCCACTACTCTGGTGCCTGGGACACTGTCATGGTGTGGTTCTCTCAAGCAGTCTAGCAGTTCCAGCCTCATCACCCTCCCAGTCCTATGGACACACAGCAACTAAATACCTTCTCAAAGTAGAGCTCCATCATATTACTTGTACTATTAGTTAATGATTACCAACCGATTGAATAAAAAGCTCAACTAATTAACCTGGCACTCTAGAATACTTCCTACCTCCCCGTCCATGCACGTCTCCCACCATTCCTATACAAAGCCGCTAGTCCAGCCACGTCAGTCTATTCACCACCCTGGGGCACACCTGCCGCTCCTGCATCTATACTTGGTTCCACCTGAATGACCGTCCTTGCCCCTTTCACCCACCTGGACTCCTGCTCACCCCCTGCCAGGCCCTGTTTCCGCCACATGCGAACACCCAAGTAGTTCTTCCCTCACAGCTCCTAGGGCTACAAGTATTTATACAATTAAAACAGCTTTTGTTCTATACTTTGGTTTTTCACAACTAAGTTGTACAATTTTAGAGCAGATTATGTTCTTTACAAAATCTTTCTAAACTGTCTCTCCTTTAATACCCACAGCAAGTGATGATGATACTTATCTACTGGTGACAATGAGAAAGCCTTGTTTTTTTATTTTTGGGGATTTTAGTCAGGATCCCACTGTGTCACCCAGGCTGGGTGCAGTGGCACCGTCACAGCTCACTGCAGCCTCAACCCCTGGGCTCAAGCGATCCTCCTGCCTCAGCCTTCTGAGCAGCAGGGATTACAGGCACGAATCACTGTGCCCAGCACGATGAGGAAGTTCACAGTGAACCTGGGAGCCAACCTGGGTCTCTCCTTTCTCTGCACATGTCCTAGTGCCTACGTCCCTAATCCAGCCAAACCCTGGGCCATTTCCCTCCTAAAGGGCTGCTGCTGCCACTCTCAACTTTGATGATGCAGATCCAACACTGCAACAGAGTGACCTAAAAACAAATTATATATTCCCCTTCTTAAGCCCAACCATAACTTAAGATAAAACCTAAGCTCTCTAAATGCAAACTAAAGTATGACGTGAAAATGCTTCTTTGTCCTTGCCCTATACCCCACACTGCCCCCGCCGGCTCCCAACACACACTGAGCTCCTCCGGGAAATGTTACAGCGGAAGTTGAACCTTATTTGGAGGCAGGAGAAAGGGCAGCTGGAACTCCGGGACAGAAAGGCCTGCCACCACTGATCTGGTTGGATGCAATGCATTGATTTGTTCTCCTGGCTGCCTCCTTAACAGCTACTGTCTTGTGCGAACAAAACTACCCTCCGCTCACTACCTCCAGGCCTGCTGGTGTCCGCTCCCCGGCGAGGCGGGCCTGTTCTCTGTGCCTCCCCCCATCCTCTGTGCCTAGGCCGCTGCCTCCCTCAGGCCTCAGCTTCAGTGGCACCACTCAGGGCAACGCTCCCTCAGCAGCCGCTGCCAGGGCGTCCATCCTCCGCATGCTCTCGTCGCTCTGTAATTAGACTTCCTCACTGCCCGCCTCCCGCTGGGCTCTGCGGACCCGGCACCCACCTGTCTAGCCCAGGCAGTACCACATGTGGAGGCTCAGGCAAAGGTCAGTGAACGATCGAGAATATTAGAGAACCTTAGCCAAGAATCGTTCTCTACTTAAAGAAAGTTATTTCTGTAACTGTGATTAATTGGTAGTGAATGGTCAAATGAGCCAGTTAAATAAACTTTTAGCAGACTTTTAGTAGTGTCTACTCCAATATAGCAAATCTATTCTTTCCCCATTTTTGAGATTCTGATACTACCCATAACACAAAGGTATACAATACTGCAAAATTAGGTGAACATCAAAAATAGTTTTAAAATCTTTATTTTTATTTCCTTCTCTTGCTCCATAAAGGTAGAAAATGATTGACTTAGGTCTCCGAGTACTCAGTCTTAGTTTTGATACTATTTGTGGGAGACCACCGAATACACGCACAAATGTTAGGCAGCACACAAGAAAACGGGGTCCCAGAAGGCGTAATACTCTGTGAACTACCGACACGAAGGCTCCAGAGGGGCAGTGATCTTGTCGGTCGCTTACCCCCATCTCACCAGCACTGAGCAGCGGCTGAGACTTCCTGAGTCACCTCCTGTGCATTTGCTGAATGAATGACTGAACCCGTAATCAACCCCTGAACAGCCAACACCGCTTTTATATAAGGTCCCTTTACTATGAACTGCATCTGTGAGGAAATAATACACGATACATTTCAATAATTTTAGACAACGCTAATTCTCCACCTGTAATCGCTTATTGGTAAACCCCACAGCATATGGGTTAAAGCAGTGATGACATTTCTAAAGAATGTACCAACAGCTGTGACATGGTGAATATTTTCATAACCCTTTTCCTACCAATAAGAAAGAAGCTTGCGAATAAAGGAAAAGGCGGCTGTTTTGCTCCTGCCCCACTGCAAGAGGTGAAAAAAATGAGAAGTTTACTTCCTCCCTACCAACAACATGCATGATAATTTTTAGGCAGGCGACAAAGTAGGGTAGTTTTGTTTGCACAAGACAGCAGCTGTTAAGGAGGCAGGCAGGAGAACAAATCAATGCACCGCACACCAAAAGAGAAGCCTCTCGTTCGCCACAGTAAGTCTAAAATTCCCGCACTAGCTTCGTGTAGGAAGAGAAGCTGGAAGTTTGTGGGAAACTGTTCTTTTTACTAACCAAATGGAAGACTAAACAATTAGCCAACGGGTCCTGCAGGCCCCCAGTTCCACCCCGAAGTAGAAGGTGGGCTACGGCATGGAGAGAAGAATGGCAAACACGATTATCGGTGACCTTTCTTCCTAAGCATTCTCAATGCTCGGCAATATCCCCGTCCTCAAAATTCTGGCTTCGGGTAAATGTTCTCTACGTGTTGGAAGAGGCTCATTCCAAGCTCACACCCTAAATGTGAGGCTTCAACATGAAGTCCCAAAGCAGGGACTGAGCAACATAAACAATTTACATGACAAAAATGCAAATGTGCTGAGCCCAATGATACTAAACAATGTATGATTATTCAGAGGTATAGGCAATTGGCTATTGATGAATGCTACTATAACTATAAAACTATGTTTCAAAATGTATCTACTCATGTCACCATGCTAACACAAAAATCTCAAGCACCAAATGGTCTTTAAAATTGTTCTTCAAAAGACACAGAGATAATTTGTAGTTAAGAGAACCACAAAACATCTATGAGTAAATATACATAATATATATGAGTAAATATATACAAATTAGCATATTAACTCCAAAAAGGAAGACAAAAGATATTTTATTGGTTTATATTCCATTATTCAACAGTCAATTTTTTTTTTTTTAAAGAGAAAAGAGTCTCACTCTGTTGCCCAGGCTGGAGTGCAGTGGCACAATCATGGCTCACTGCAACCTTGAACTCCTGGGCTCAAACCACCCTCCTGCCTCACCTTCCCGAGTAGCTAGGACTATAGGAGTGCACCACCACGCCAATTAATTTTTTATTTTTTGCAGAGATGAGATCTTTTTTTTTCTTTTTTTGAGACAGAGTCTCACTCTTTTGCCCAGGCTAGAGTGCCGTGGTGTCAGCCTAGCTCACAGCAACCTCAAACTCCTGGGCTCAAGCAATCCTTCTGCCTCAGTCTCCCTAGTAGCTTGGTACTACAGGCATGCGTCATCATGCCTGGTCAATTTTTCTGTGTATTTTTAGTTGTTCGATTAATTTCTTTCTATTTTTAGTAAAGACGGGGTCTCGCTCCTGCTCAGGCTGGTTTCGAACTCCTGAGCTCAAACAATCCGCCTGCCGCAGCCTCCCAGAGTGCTAGGATTACAGGCGTGAGCCACCGCACCCGGCCTAGAGATGAGATCTTGATATGTTGCCCAGGCTGGTCTCGAACTCCTAGCCTCAAGTGATCCTCCCACCTTGGCCTCCCAAATGCTGAGATCACAGGCATGAGCCACAGTGCCCAGCCAATGGTCAATTTTTAGAAACCAGTCCTCCCATCTTCCATTTATGACATGCATTGCCTCTCAAAGCTTTACTGCTTGAAGACTCACCAATATTTCGCCAAGATCTTACTTGGGAAAATATTTCCCCAAGTACTTCATTTTTCTAATATCTCTGAACAGAGGAAAAACCCAAATTCCTTCATGGCAAGATCAAATGGCAAAATACCATATATTTCAATTTCGCATTATTCCTATCATTTGTGACAAGTTAGGGCATTCACCGCATATTCCTATGGAGAAATGGAAGCAGCAAACATTGGGCCATCATCCTATGGCTACGTCACTCTTTGGCAATAAATATTTAGGAAGATGACTTAACTCTGCTCTTCCGAGCACCAGGGTCAACAACTCTGGCAGAGTGTCGGGGCACTTAGTGGACATGTGATATTTACCCTCCGCAGAGCGGGAGCTGCCACCTTTGCCTGAGTCTTTGATCCTTTTCCTTTTTTGGACTCATTGTGGCGTAGGAAGCAGAGAACCCATGGGAAGCATTCAAATTCAAGGTTGCAACCACAACCTGCCACTTGTCACACCCACACCCCCACATCTCCACCCTTAACCCAGAATTCTAACTTACAAATTATTTATATTATAGCTTTGGTACACAAAATGACAGTCTCGTATCCTTCAGAAGGATGATGTAGCTCCCTAAAGGACTTACTGCATGGCACTCACAAGCCAAATGACTCCTTATTTGTCCTAATTATGTTTTCTTTATGAATTATAAACAGATTTTAAGTCCTACTTTGATATCGTGAGAACTGATTAATACTTTAAACAATGGATATGGTGGTTTTGTAAATTAGATGTTTAGCCTATATCACCCAAATCTACATTCTAAGGAACCAGAGTTTCTATGTGGAAAAGCACTTTACTTGAATCTCCAAATTATACACGAAAAATTAATTTAAGATCAAAGGGGACTTACAGGAGAAAATACAAACTATAAGAAGGGGTAAAAGTTAAAAGGGTATAACTTATCAACTAGACAAATAGTATTAACTAGAGCTAGGTTTTACCTCTAACATAACACTGTTACCAAAATAACAATCCTTAGGAAAGTTCTACAATAAATCTGAACACTCCACACTGCCCTTTATGTTAGAGTGACTAGTCTAACAAGAATTTTATTGATTTGTTTCATCATTTGAAACCTTTCAAAAACCTCTCCAGAATTAGAGCATGCACTGCTACTTATAGTGGCAACCATTCTCTTAAATAAACAAATATTTTTAAGCTGAAATGAGCAGTCTGTGTTAAACTTAAATAGAGCTCCAGTTCTCAAGTGCTTGGTTTCCTTAGAAGCTTAAACAAAATACTTCTTTGATCTTTTGAAACTGAACATATTTTAATATCACTTTTCAAAAACTAAGTGAGAATGGGGATTAATCAAACAATACTATAATTGCAAAAAAAAAGAAAAGAAAATCATTTTAAACCAATGTACTGTAAGACTTTCAGGACAGATTTCATCTTTTAAGCAGTTGTTAGGGATGTCTTATGGTAGGTGGATAAAAACAAGTAAGATCATGATCTATTAAAAGATAATTCAGGTCCAACTCATTTTCCATCACCATAAGAGTATGACAAGAGACAGGTTAAGTCAATTTGACTTTAAGACCGCTCAGGATTCAGTAAGACTAAGAAATTAGAACTTCTAACTGAACCCATGAGCAACAAGAAATTTCACAGGCTGTAATCACTATTGAAAATCCTTACAACAATCATCCAGGAGCTGCTATAGATATGGAAGACAGTAAACCCAAAGCACAAGTGGAAAAAAAAGATGATGAAAATATTGTAAAGAAAGCAAAATACGGCCGGGTGCTGTGGCTCACACCTGTAATCCTAGCACTCTGGGAGGCTGAGGCAGGAGGATTGCTTGAGCTCAGGGGTTCAAGACCAGCCTGAGCAAGAGCAAGACCCTGTCTCTACCAAAAATAGAAAGAAATTAGCCAAAAAACCAAAAATAGAAAAAATTAGCCAGGCACAGTGGTGTGTACCTGTAGTCCCAGCTACCCAGGAGGCTGAGACAGGAGAATCACTTGAGCCCAGGAGTCTGAGGTTGCTGTGAGCTAGGTTGATGCCACGGCACTCTAGCCCAGGCAAGAGTTGAGACTCTGTCTCAAAAAAAAAAAAAAGAAAGCAAAATACTATTAACTGAGCATTGCTCTGAAATTATTGCTTCCCGGCCAGCTTTTCCTCATTACCAGGGAATACTTAGTGGATTGCTGCTGTCTCTGTGGTACATTCTCAGCATTAACAGAGAAGCAAAGAGTCTGATAACAGGTTGTTCGGTTATTCATACAAATTAATCAAGAAAAGGAAATTGAAGACTAAGAGCATGCTCTGCACATAGTACACAATACCCCTATACCCATGGACTTTAGTGCCCATGTGACGTTAAATTACAGTGTAAATCTCAGATATCCAAAAAAAGGATAATGACAATTTCCATGTTACAATGAAACCTGGACCTCCTACCAAGATAGTATTAGTCTCCTTAAGTAGTTTTGTCAGTATCATCTATGAGTTAAATTTTAGATTTAAATGGCAAAACAGGCTCATCGATAATTAGGCCTTGGAATATACCCAGATTAACAGCATAAAATAAATGCTTGTTATGACACAACTCTACTGGGCTGACTTTATACAGCACAATACCAAACCAAGTCCTATATGACAGGGAAGGGAAATGCTTTAACGTCAATATATAATAAAACTTTAAATAATACAATAAAGCTACAAAAATAGAAACACACCCTCCTCTCTACAACATGCAAAACGAAACCAAAATAGCACACAGCTACATAACTTAGACTTAAAGGGATTTGCTGTTCATGTAGCCCAACCAACCTCACTTCACAGATAAGGAAACTAGGTCCCAGAAAAGTTGTTCAAGATGACCAAGCTGGATTGGAGGCCCAATGTTTCACACCACCCTCACTAGCCAGCTTTCTCTCAAAAAATAAGAACAAGAAATAAAAAGTTGTTTACATTGTAAGCTGACTCATCAAAGGATTTAAAAATCTTGGGACTCTTTTCTTTCCTTTACTCTCCATCCGGGACTGAAAGCTTAACTAACTAATGTTGCAATAGGTCCCCAGAAAAGCCTAAACTTTTACAAGTGAACACAGGACCAGGAACCTGTACAGAGCCACAATAGTGTCACTGCAGAAGCACACAGCAGTTCATTTTCAAATCCGGTTCACTTACGTCACTCCCCAAGAACCACAGCCCAGGAGAGAAATGGGTCTGAACTTTGCATCAGATCAATGGGATTGTGCCAGAATCAGAAGAGCCTCAGACATGAAACAAACTGCAATATTCAAAAGAAAGGGAAATTTCCTATAAGCCTCGGTGAGCTTTTCCCAGAAGGCCTCCGAGTTGCTGAGAAAGGGAAAACTCTGTGGGTCATTGTAACTATGAATTCAGTTTTGTCATTCTTAAAGTTTGTCAGTTACTTTTAGATTTAGTTTTCCCAATAAACCAAAGGAAAAAATGTCATCCAGGGATCAGAATGAGGAAAAGCTTTAGGGAAAGGCCATGCTGGGAAAGTAGCATCCCAGGTACTGAGCTGAATGACAGACTATAGGAGGCCCTGCCTCCTCGCTGGAGCACCTTTACCCTACGGCTGCAGGACACATACTCTACACAACCCAGAAATGTCAGTCTTCCTTCAGCTTATTGTGAGGATCTTGATGCTGAAGTTGAGTTTTCTGGCTTTTTCCTTGTATATTTAAAGGGATGATTGGGATGATTGCTAAGCCTATCAGGAGGATAAAACAAATGCTAGACCAAAGATAAAGGACAGGAAAAGATTAATCCAATATGCTGGGTTAAAAGACTTTTCTATATTAAGTAGAAAGTATGCCAAACAGTTGCTTTAAATCCTAGTGTGACAAAGCTGAACTGGTTCCCTTTGTGGGACACACAGGAAGCAAAATGTAACACTGCTTCAAAACCATATAATTTTAGACCACTTGTGACAGTTACCAAAACTAAGCTAACTAAAGACTTGAAACAATGTCAGATTTATATAAAACTTCAGAGATTACCAAACTTTCGAACATCCACTTGATATATTAATGATATCACAAATCTAAATGCTTATGCTTCAAAAGGGAGAGATAAGAAACATCAAGTGCTAGAATATACAAATCCATTTTGTTTCAATATAATTCCCTAAAGTACTGTTCAAACAAAAAAGATACATTGTAAAAGCCCAATATTATTGGTGTTACAAATTACTAACCAGTTTGTTCATTTCTAGATAGTAATACAGACTGGTCAAATTACTCTGAAACAGCTTTGAAATTGACAATTTGAAAAAATCCCAAGACATGTTACCACTTCAACAGCCAAATAAACTTATAGCAATTAATCTGTCACAATGAAACACATATCCAGAGATTCGTGTTTATTCATAAAGAATAAAAAATATCTGCTCAACTGCACAAGATGGTTGAAAATGAAATCAAAATGTGACAGTATGTGAAAGCGCTTGATAGGTATTTTAGCCATAACATATTGTATGCCAGGCAGTGGCAAAGATTACACAAAGAGCAGTTAAACATAAGAAATGCTGTAACTAAGTATGGTAAGAGTAGGAGACTTGGTACCATTCACTTTGAATCTAATCCTAGTTCAACCAGTTAAGTACAAATAACCTCATACTACAAGTCACTAACGTCCACTGAGCTCCCATTTCCTTATTTAGAGAGTTGACAGAATAGGACTAGGAGCTCTTTTTTCATTCAATGGGTACTACCTTTGTAGACTTGTGCACAGACCTATGAGGTGTTCAAAACACTATTACGTATTTCCTCACAAGAGGGTCAAAGATCAAATGAGATGATTTTATTCCTTATTTGTTAGACTAGTGAGCTGAAGACAAGAATAAGTAAGTCATTTACCAACAACTCACAGCTAATACAAGTAAAACCTGGAAGCAGAAAGCAGGTCTTCAAACTCTCAGTCCAGTGCTCTTCTCAGTTAGGTATAACTGAACAGCTCACATGGAAATGTAACGAGGCCAACCCTCTAATGTCCAATTTGCTGTGGTAGAAAGGAAGGCAGTCATTCATTCAACACATTTACTAAAGCACTAGGCACTGTTCATTCTGAGTGTGAGGGTACAGCGATGAACAAAAGAAAAATCACAGCCTCATTGAGCTTACATTGTGGCTGAGAAAGACCAACATACTAAATGAGTAAAATACAGGGTATATTATAGTGGTGAATGCTATGGAGAAAAATGATCAGGGATGGGAAGCATGTGTTCAGTGATTTGCAATTTACTTCTTTTAAGCTGAAGAGATGCCATTTAAAGAACTGTAACAATAATGCATCTAAAGTAGTTTTCCCAAGCATTTCCTCAAACAGGGAATACTTTGCATTCAGGAAAGACTTTGGCCTGCTGCTTCCAATTTGGTATCGATTGTTCAAATCTCTGAACTGCCAGCTATGAGCTGTCACATTGACAACCTGAATTCCATACTAATAAAGATCCTCACCGTGCTTGCCCCTCTTTAAGTCCACAAAGAAAGGGTGCAAACAGTTTTACAAAAGAGAGCCAGGAGAAGGCAGAACTTACAAGGGCACTTGAACTGCTTCTAGGTTAGCACAAACGTCTTCCAATGCAAAGGTTACAGTGCAATCTGTATGTTGAGTTCTGCTGGGACAAAGCACTGAGAATACAGTACACAGGATTTTGCTTCTTCTGACCTGTCAATTCTTGTGACATTTTCTACCGTTAGTCTATATTTAACCAGCTTACTGGGCAGTTTCTCCAGCTTTTAGCATTTTTTTTTCCCTTTTGTTAAAACAACTTACTTTGCAAGAAAGTTGCTAAAGGAAAACAGCTTCCCGCAAGATCCGATTCACTTGTATGTGCATCTTTTAATTGCCCTGGTTGGCAGATCTGGCAAATCAGGTTAAGCTTTGTTTTACTTAAGTTTTAAAATGTCCTTAGTCGCTAGAATCTCACGGTCCTCGGGCTGTAACTGAATCCTGAGAATTACAGTAAGTTTTAAAATTCGCTACAGCTTACTTTCACGTGTGTCTATAACGCACAACTCTTCTTTTAAATAGAGGGCCCACAAGGGAGGGGAAACGTCACGTTAGACAAGGAGAACTCCGGCCTTGGGGGTCGGATTTCACCTATCCCAAGGAGAAGATCCAGTCAGAGTATCCTCTCTGCCCACACCCCGTGAAGCAGTGTTTGTTTGGCTTCCCCGCGGGGAGGGGCGCTCCCGGCCCCGTCCGCGGCCCGGCCCAGCCCAGCCCACTGCGCGACGATTCGGAGGCGAACAGCCGGCAAACTTCAGCTGGGATCCGCGGGCTGGGCCTGGGCGAGGGGGCGGCTCTTCCCGGACGCGGCCCCGCCCAGCTCGCGGGTGCGGGTCCTGGGCCGGCTCCGGACCGTGTCTGAGGGGCCTCCGGGGCTCCGAGGCCCGGGCGGTCACCGTGGCGGAGGGACACCGAGCGCGGGGGTCGCGAACCGGCTCTGGAAACAACTCCGAGGGGCGCGGGGGTCCAGTGAGGAGCACGGGCCCGGCCCGGAGGCCACAAGGGTTATCGTGGGGGTCGGCGACAAGCGAGGCCCGGCTGGGGTGGCTGCAGGGAGGGACTCCGCGCTGAGCGGTGACGTGGGGGACCCGGCGGCTGGGGGTCGGGGACCAGGAGCTCTGGGGACACGCCCGGCCCCGCCCGCCGCGGCCCCCTCCTCACCTGATGTACGGACTGGCCGCCGCCAGGATGTTCTTCTGCACCGGGATCTCCTCCCCGTCGAGGACCAGGTGCGCGTCGCAGAAGCGGGACTCCTCGCGGAAAGAGCTGAGCGCTCGCAGCAGGCGCGCGGCGTGCTGAGGGTCGGACACGGCGCTGCCCTCCGCCATCGCGGCGCCCGCTCCCCAGCCGGCGGGTCAGGCTCCCGACGCCGCCCGGCAGGACCCCTTGAGCTGCTCGCGTCCGGCGCGCCCCGTTCGCACACTCCGCGCGCGCGCCCGCACGGCCCGGCTCCGCGATCTGAGCAGAAGCCGGAATCCCGGAACGCGCCTGCGCCATCCGTGGCGCGCTGGGCCGGCGCCTTTAAGGAGCCACGGCGTTGCGTCATTTCTCCGCGACGCCCCCGCGCCCTCGCTCCCCTCCCTCTCGCCCTTCGTTGCTGGAGGCGGCCAATCAGAAGCCTCCTTCTCTTCTTCCGCCAGGTGGGCTGGTCCCCGCCGGGTAGATGCCAGGGTTCCGCGGGGAGGTGTGGACGGCTGAGAGTGGTGATCGCTGCTGCGGTGGAGGGATTTGCGGACAGGCAGGACTCTGTGGTTAAGCCCGTGGCCTCTGGAGCTGCGGGTTTGACTCCTAGGCTCTTCCCCTTACTAGCTGTGTGGCCATCGGTAAGGTGCTCATCCCCAGTTTCTCCATCTGCAAAATGAAAACAACTTCTTAATGTTGTTGTGGACTCGTATGAGTTAACACCTGAAAGGGAGGGCACAGTAGGTGTACTTTCTTTATTTATGAGAAAATAGGAGCTTTGCAGGTGAGAGCACAAAGACCCGAGAAAACAGACCCTGAAAAGATCGTTTGGTTGTGGGCTAGGGAGACAGGTAGCAGATGGAGCTGGAGAAGTACGCGGGAGGCCTTAAATTTTGCAGGGCCTCCTTGGCTGTGGTGAGGAGGTTGGTCTTGAACTTGTAGGTGTTAGGAACCATGGAAGGGTTTTAAGCAGGGGGCTTTATAAAGACCACTCTGCCGCTGCCCGAAGAATGAGGCAGGCATGGGAGTGCTAAAGTTAAGACAGGTGCTTAGATATTGCAGTCCTTGAGAGAAGGGAATAGTAGTAGCCTAGATGAAAGTATGATGGCCGGGCGCAGTGGCTCACGCTTGTAATCCTAACACTCTGGGAGGCTCGGGCGGGAGGACTGCTTGAGCTCAGGAGTTCGAGACCAACCTGAGCAAGAAGCGAGACCCCGTCTCTACTAAAAATAGAAAGAAATTAGCCAAACGACTAAAAATAGAAAAAATTAGCCAGCATGGTGGCACGTGCCTGCAGTCCCAGCTATCCAGGAACCTGAGGCAGAAGGATCCCTTGAACCCAGGAGTTTGAGGTTGCTGTGAGCTAGGCTGACGCCATGGCACTCTAGCCCAGACAACAAAATGAGACTCTGTCTCAAAAAAAAAAAAAAAAAAAAGTATGATGATGGGGGAACAATAGTGGATTGCTTGAAAAGAATAGACAGAATTATGAGGGAGAGGGAGTCAAAGATAAACGGTCTGGATTGAATAAGTAAGTACATGGATGTTGGTACCTTTCCACGACAGACAGGAAATGCTGAAGGGGGGTGGTAGAAAGGCCAGATGTTTAGATTCAACCGGGCTCCCATCCCAGGGTCGATCAAAGCTGTGACAGGAAGCGACTCTGGGTCAGCTCAGCTCAGCTGGCAGGGCAAGCCCTATGCTGTCCAAAATTTCCCTGCAGGTTGCTGAGGATACATGGAAGTATGGAATGTAGCTATCATTTTGTGCAAACATTAGGTGCTCAATAAACCTCCAAAGGATTAGCAATTTTAAGAGGACCAAGGACCAGAAGAATGTGGTCAGCATAACAGACAAGGCAGAATGGAATTTTCACTGGATCAGCTCAGTCTTTTCTTTCAGCCAATGCAAAGACTCCAATAAAGTCCTAGGTGTTTACCCTGAACCAACCAAGGCTTTGGAGTCACTAGTAGGAATTAGTGTATCACTGCCTTCAGGGCGGAAGAATAGGAGGGGAGGAAGGATGTTACTAATGGATGATCCACACATTTTCAGTTCCATCTTCAAGTGCAGGTCAGTATTCAGTGATGCAGTGATAAAAAATGTCTAGAATTTGCTTCAAAACAAAAACAAAACAAAGGGATGGGAGAAGCAGGTGGGTAAAAAGATGAATCAGAAGTGGCCACAAATTACTAATTGTTGAAGCCAAGTAATAGATACGTGGAGATTCATTGTACTAGTCTCTGTATTTTTGTATATGTTGAAAAATATCGTTAAAAAAAGGAAAAACCAAACAAGATAAGCAGCTCAAGCTTATCTTCTCTGTGATACTTGCCCGGTGTCCCTGAGAGCAGTTGACACGTCTTTCTCTAAGCAGATGCTGTACTTTGAACATTGCTTTGGCAGGAAATTATTGTAACGGGTTTATTTATCCATGTCAGCTGCTAGCTTATGTGTTTATTGTATCTTGGCATGATTTCCAGGTGCCAAGCACAGTGCTTGGAACATATTAGTGCTCACTGAATGTTGGATGGACGGAGGGATAAAAAACACTGTGAATACCAGGCACTTAATAAATGTTTTCTGAATTGTAGTCTCTGTTCTTAATTTGTGTTTGTCTTTTTTCTCAGCTGGGCTGTTGTTGGGGTCAAAAATGGTATATATGGCAGGAAGAGTTCTCTACACAATGTAGATATTTGACAAATACTTATTAACTGCTTGGCATGCAGGTCTATTCTTCAAATATCAGAGGTTCCAAAATAAAACAAGGCGCTCCAATAACAGAATCACAGTTGGGCAACCAATTATCCCAGAATGGGAATGTCGCCTTAGTTTAAGTAAATAGCAAGTGAGTGGGGATTAGTTAGGCAGGCTCTTCCTGGTAGAGGTAAACCTTATCTGTTGTTTTGACAGAAAGGAAGAATGGGATCACCTTGGCAGAGGCTCATAGACAGACTGATACCAATAAAGAGAATGGTAGTTGCTGGCTTGAGAGGGTCACCTGTGCAGCAGGCCGCTAATCAGCAGAAGACATACACACTTTTAATACTGCCCCCACTGTTTCCAATGTTCCCCACCACTCCATCTGCCTGGTGAACTCTTAGTCATCCTTCAAAGCCCAGCTTAAACATGACCATCAGGAAATCTTTGACCAGCTTCCCAGGACAGAGTAGGTCAGCCATCTCTATGCTCCCTCTGTGTTCGTGCTTTCTGTGCTGTACTTATCACACTGCACTGTAATTTACTGGTTTGTAAGTCTGTTCCCTGCTGGATTGTGAACTCCTCCAAGGTAAGAGCTGTGTTGTATCCACCCATGTGCCCAGGACTTACGCAGTGCCCACTGCTTAATAGGTGCCCCTGAATGTTTTACATAATTAGAGGTAGCAAATCAGGTAAATGAGCAAAGCCGACAGTGGGGTATAGGATGTCAGACAATAAGGCTATGTGGGGATTTTGGGAGCTGAAGAACATGCCCCTCGGCTCCCGCTGATTGCTCTGTGTGATAAGGGCCCAGTGGTGCCAGATCCAACAATTTTTCAAGAGATTGTGAGAATTCAGATTTACATGTTGAATGTTTCAGTTTTTCAACATTAGCAACTAATTCTTTTGGGAGGAAAGATGTGGTATGGGTCTACAGACATGATCTGGCTTTAATTCATTTTCAGAGGTAATCAGAAAACCATCTGAGTTTACTGAAAAGGGAGTTGGCAATCAAAAGGATGCTGGGTTGCCAATAAAAAGTGTTGAGTGGGTGAGACCCCATCTCTACTAAAAATGGAAAGAAATTAATCGGACAACTAAAAATACATAGAAAAAATTAGCCAGGCATGGCGGCACATGCCTGTAGTCCCAGCTACTCGGAAAGCTGAGGCAGTAGGATCGCTTGAGCCCAGGAATTTGAGGTTGCTGTGAGCTAGGATGACGCCAGGGCACTCTAGCCCGGGCAACACAGTGAGACTCTGTCTCAAAAAAAAAAAAAAAAAGTGTTGAGTGGAACTCAGGTGCCCCAGGAAAGCTCATGCAGGAGATGGGGGGAGGAGGGGGGCCCAAGGGTGGGAGGAAGGATTCAGGAGGCAGAACCTCCCCTGCCGGTGCTGTGGGAGCCACTCCTGCTTGAGCCGAGAACTGTGGACTGTCATGTAGCCTTTCTTGATATTGCTCAAACTGAGCCGCCCTTGGTATTATTCGTGACCATCAGAATGGTATATTTAATTTATTGTTCCCTACATTCCATAGGTATCAGATATCAACTGTCATCGCGAAACGTGTAATCTAAGAGATCCAACACTGTCCTGGGAGTTTCCGTCTCTGGTGACTGTACTGGGCTCTTCTGGTTTAGAGGCAAACAACTCCTAGAGAAAGGATGTTTGCAAGATATTAACAGTAATCATTCAACAAATGTTTAAGTACCTGCTATAGGATACATGCTGCAGATGGTGAAAGCAGACATAGTTATCTCAGTGGTATTATAGAGGCTTTTTACTCTTTTATACTTCTATTTATGTTTTCTGCACTGACCATATATCATTTCTACAATCATAAAAAAGAAGCAATTTCCATTTGCAAAAATAAAAAAAAAAAAAAGCTTTCTTTTGCTTGGAAAAATGAACCCTCAAGAGAATAATGCCCTTGGGGGTTTGGGCTTTTATTTTTTAATAACTGTTAGAGAGTCCAGTAAAAGTAATACAAAGAAAAAAAATTAATATTTTGAGAACTCTTTAGAAAACATCAAATCCATGGATTCATTTTATTGAAGAGAAAACTGAAGTACAGTCAAGGTCATACATGTGACCTTGTGGGGCAGAACAGACTGAGGCCCAGGTCTTCTGCCTTCCAGCCCTGTAAGCTTTTCCATTACACCGAATTGACTCGTCATACACATTAATTTACTTGAGACAGTCCCTCTTCTGATTCATTTTAAGGTAGTCTTCAGATATTTTACTGGGTAAATTTGATGTTTGCCAAATCTATATATAGCTCTTTTCTTTCCGAAAAATCTAAGCTCTTCCAAATTGCTGACTCAGAGAACATCTCAATATTTATCATGCTCGGGATTCTGTATATTTACACAGTACTCAGGTAAGTGTCTCAGAAACCAGTGAACTAATTAAATTATAATGAAGATAGTGACTGTTTCTGTCCAAATACACCCCAGCACCCAGCACAGTGCCTGACATAACAGTAGGTGCTCAATAAATAACTAGCTGAATGAATAAATGCAAATAGACAGAATTGAGATTTTCCTGTTTATAAGGGATTACTTCACATGCTGTTTTCCATAATTCCCCACTGAACTCCAAACTGGTATATTTAACAGCCTGCTTGACACCGCCAGTTGAATATCTAATAGACATTCTGGAATTCAACACATTGGAAAATAAACTCCTGATTTTACTCCTTAAACCTAATCATTCCCCAGATAAACAGCAGCACCATTCATTTACCCAGAGGCAGAAACTTAGTGTCATTCTTGACCTCTGCGTCTCACGCCCTTCATTCAATTCCCAGCAAATCCTTCAGCTTCCTGAGGGACTGTCTTCTGAATCCAGCCACGTCTCACCACCTCCACCAACGCCACTCTGATCCAGCCACTACTCAGCTCCCCCGCAACAGCCTCCTGACTGCTCACCCTGCGTTCCCTCTTGCCCCTTATTAATTCTTTGTCCTCGTAAGGTGATCAGATCAAGTCGCTTCCCGGCTCAAAGCCGTCCAGTGACGGCTTAGGGAGAAAAACTTAGGGAGAAAAAAAAAATCTAAGCCCTCGCTGTGGGCTACGAAGCCCTGTGTGATCTGGTCCTCTACTTCCTTGGCAGCCTCCTTCCCTACCGTGTTCCCGTCCTACGTGTGCACCAAGCAAACCAGTCTTCCTGCTTTTCCTTGAACAGGCCGCGCATATTCCCACTTCAGGGACTTTGCTCTGGCTGATTTCTCAGCCTGGAAGTCTCTTCCCTCTTGCTCTCTCCTTCTACTTAAACAGGAGCTCAAATGTCAACTCCGCTGAAAGGCCTTCACTCCCCCTCCTGTTTAATGCCTCCCCTTAGCCCGCTTCATTTTTCTTCGCTGCATGTAATCACTACCTAACATTACGTGTGTTTATTTGTGTATTGTGTGTCCCCTTGATTATGATAAGGTTTCATGAGGCCTTGCAAGGATTCCTATTTTATTTACCACTGTATCTCTAGCCTCTGAAACAAAGCTTGGCATACAGTATGTGCTCAATAAATATTTACTTACAGAATGAATGACTGAATATTTTCCTGGACCTTTTCCTGTCTTGCTGCCTAGCCTGACACTGCCAACTTGGAAGAAGGGGAGTTATCAAGAGTGATTCAAAGGACCTGAAATGAAAATTCCAAACCTTAGAAGTTCACAATACAATAGCTCTGGGCATAGGTTGCCCAATGACTTCTTTCGAACAAGGTCCAGTGCTGGAACCTTTACTTTCCCCTGTCAAGGTGCACTGCTTTGCACTTTCCACCCTTCAAATTTAGCGTGGGTTTTGTATATATGTTGTTTATATACCCGAAAGCACGTAAAAGGTGCTCAAATGTTATCCGCTCCCTAGAATTCTAGCCACTGTGCTGCTGGGTGTACAATGGGCTGGTTTATTTTGAAGAATTTATATCATGTAAGTAATTTGTCTATGCTTTAGATCCGTTTAAATGTCTGTGAAGTCATTTAAATTCATTTAATTCAATGGATTTCCTAACCGTCTCCCTCCACGTCTCTTTCTCCCAGGCGTGGAGACTTTGGGTAAGTTACTTCTTCGGTTTCTCCCTTTGAAAAACTGGGACAATCATAGCAGTCTTCACAGAGTGGTTGTGAGCATTAAATGAGATGATACTGATGAAGTGCTGACAAGAGGGTCTGGCACATAGTAGGTGCTCAGTAAATGCTAAGTACTGTTACATTTATATTGTTATCATCACCAGCATCATCTTTGTTTTTAAGGGTATCCTTGTCCAGTTCAGGAATTATTAGTTTCTAGTTGACTTCCAAGTCACAATCTAGTTTCTTCATCTCTACTATCAGCTGCCCCTCCTCCAGTTCTGGGTTGACACCCTCACTGCTTGTTTCTCCCTAACATTAATGCTGGGCTTTACAATGAATTCTGTCTAGTTTTAACTCCCTCTGATATTTTTGTTTTCTACTCCAGGTCTTCAAACATCCCATTCTACTCCTTTTATTTCATGTTCCAGGTCTTTAATTTATTTTCTTACAATTTAAATTAATTCTTATATTAACATTTTCTGAAATATATCAGGCCTCTTCTCCAACTGGCAAGTTTTGAAACTAATTAATAGTTTAATACATTTATCTTTTAAAAATCTCTGTATTGAGGCATAACACACAGAAACGTGCACTAATCTTAAGTGTATGATTGAGTGAATTTTTCCATGTGGATACACATGCGAAATCACCAGCCAGATCAGAAGACATTTCCAGGCCGGACATGGTGGCTCACACTTGTAATCCTAGCTCTCCGGGAGGCCGAGGCGGGCGGATTGTTTGAGCTCAGGAGTTCAAAACCAGCCTGAGCAAGAGCAAGACCTCGTCTCTACTAAAAGTAGAAAGAAATTAATTGGACAACTAAAAATATATATAGAAAAAATTAGTCGAGCATGGTGGCGCATGCCTGTAGTCCCAGCTACTCAGGAGGCTGAGGCAGGAGGATCGCTTGAGCCCAGGAGTCTGAGGTTGCTGTGAGCTAGGCTTAATGCCATGGTACTCACTCTAGCCCGGGCAAAAGCGTGAGACTCTGTCTCAAAAAAAAAAAAAAAAAAAAAAAGACATTTCCAGTAACCCACAAGGCTCCCTCAGGCCAACTTCCAGTCTATACCACCCGGAGGAAACCACTGTTCTGACCTCTGTCACTGCTGATTCGTTTTTTCCTGGTCTTGAATTTTTGTATTTGGCTTCTTTCACTCAATATAATGTCTTTAAAATTCTTGCATTTTGTTGCCATAGCAACAAATCAAGTTGGTTCTTTACTGCTGCGAGTATACCATTGTGGAATATGCTACAATCTATTTATCCCTTTTCCTATGGATAGATAATAGATTATTTCCAGTTTGGGGCTATTGTAATAATGGCGTGTGAACATGCTTAAATATATAATAAAGCTGTTATGAACAGCTTTAAAAATATATGGTTGGAGATATGCACTTTTTTCTCATGGGGAAAACTCCAGAGTCCAATTGCTGGGTCATGGGGGAGGCAGGCATGCTCCGCTTTAGTAGACGTTGCCAAACAGTTTTCCAAAGTGGTTGCACCAAATTATACTCCCACCAGTAATGCGTGAGAGTCCCAGTTGCTTCACATGCTCCAATAATTGGTAGTATCAGTCTTTTAATTATACCCGTTCTGGTGGGTGTGGAGTGATATCTTGTTTTAATTTGTACTTCCCTAATGAGCAATGATGTCGGGCACCTTTTTGTGTGCCTTTTTTTTTTTTTTTTTTTACCACTGCTGATTTTTGGGGTTATGTAATTATGGATGTTTTGCCTCATTTTTAAAAATTGGATTTTTAAATTAATTCTAAGGAGTTCTTTATTGCATAAATGTATATATAAAGACAAATTTCTTCTCCTAGTCTGTGGCTTGCCTTTTTACCCTCTCAGTGGCGTCTTTGATGAATATTCTTAATTTTCATCAAGTTCAACTTACCAGTTTTATGGCTTAGGCTTTTCAACTTCCGTTTAAGAAATCTTTTCCATCATGATGATATTCTCCTGTGCTTTCTTCTAGAAGCTTTTTTGTTTTCCCTTTCATGTTTAGGTATATGATCTACTTCAAATACATGCATTTTCTTAAATCCAGCTCGAAATTTAACTCTTCAGAGGTTCATAGACCTACATGTGAATTCATTCATGCTTCTAACTGCTCATTCATTTAACAAGAATTTTAAGCACCTAACATAGGCCAGGCCCTTGGGGGAAGCCAAAAGCGATCAGAATCGACATTTAATTTAAGGAACTTACTGGCTAGTAGGGGAGGGAGTGAGACTTGCACATTAGCAATATCTACAAAGTAGTAATTTAATAGGAAAATACGATGTGGCCTGATTATTCAAATATACTGCCGAGAGTAACCTCCTCTTGGAACACAGGCAGGGAGGTCACAGGCCCTACACACAGTGATCCTGTCTTTAACACCCTTCACTGGTCCCCCTTTACTCCAGGAAAAGTCCAAGTCCTTGTGCCTGGCCTTGGAGGCGTCCCGCCACCTGGCCTTCTCCCACCCGCCCCTCATTCATTTTCTAGATCCTTCTTCTCCTCCATCCCAAACCCTCTACCCTGATCCACCTGAATTCCCGAGCAGAAGGAGCTGTTCCATCCTGCTAGCTCTTCACATCTGCTTTTCCCTCCTACCTGGACTCCTTCTCCCACAACTTTGGCGCCTGAAAATCTCCTGCTTGCCTCTCCAGCGTGACCTCTGCGAAGCCTCTTTTGGCTTCTTCCTGTCTCACTGTTTGTGCGTTGAAATCTACCTCTGGAGGCAGAAGTCAAGGTTCAAATCTGGCTTCTATCACTTTCCAGGTCTGTGACCCTGGGCATGTTACCTAAACTCTTCAATCCTCAGGTCCCTCATAGGGAATAATTGTGGTTCCTGCTATATACGGTTTTATTAATATGTAGAATGAATAAAATTATCCACGTATAATTGTGTAGCACAGTGGGTGGCACATAGTAAGTGCTCAGTAAACATTACCTTTAAAAAACAGTCATACGCAGCACACTAATGACATTTATCCATTAACATATTTGTCCTTTCACCAAACTGGGAGTTTCTTGAAATCAGAGATTATATCCTTAATTTTTCTCTGATTGCCTCTTCTACTAGAGCCCATTTGTGGAGTTCGTACTCAGTGCAATTCCCCATGCAGGGAATTTATGTCTGTTACCCCAACGAATCCTTGCAACCACCTGCAAGATAAGTATCAGAATCTCCATGTTATGGTTTAATAGATTGAGGCTCAGAGAGGTGAAATCTTGTCCCGCACTAATTCCTCTGCTAATTCACGGAGTAGCCAGGATTTTGGGTCCTTGTCTCATTGCAAAGCGTGTGAGCCATTCATCACATGTCGCTCCCTCTCTGCACCCCACCACCTACACAATGAGCTTGGGAAATATTCAACGAATAGAATTGAATCTGATGAACCCAGAACCCACCTAAATGTTTCAGAAAGGATCATGGGTTTATTTGGGCTGCTAAAGGTCTGAACATGACCCTCAAGCTCAAGGTCCAATCAATCCAAGATTGAGAATTTCTGCCAAACCAGACAGCATCTAACGCAGCTGACTGTATTCAACTTTCCCTCTTGGGAAACAGTGGTTTCAACATCAATAATTTGTACTTTGCGACTTCAAGGTGTGCTCTTTAATTGACACAATGCTGCCTTTCCAGAGGAACAGGTTGTTACTTTTCACAAAATTTGTCCTATTTAATGAAACTTTGTTTAGTGTCTAATTACCCGCCATTTCTGCTATTGCTTTATTACAGTCCTAAGCTTTTAAAATGGTGTGCCAAACGTCTTGGGAAGATCTCTTCCAAGCAGGTTCTGGAAGCTAGGCCTGTCCAGCTCGACTGTAAATGTCTTGAGAGCAAGGACCACATTGTGTCTCCCAAGCCACCCGACTTGGTTAGGCAGGGGCTCGGTAACTCTTTGCCAAATTCCTCATCCGTGTACCTGTCTCATGCTGGGATCTGCCCTAGACCTTAGGAGGGAGAAAGGAGTAATCAGATTCACGTCTTGCCCTCCAGAAGCTTCTAATGCAACAAAATATGAGATTCAAACAGAAACAACAAACATATGATGTGGAAAAATGGGGTGTGAGGATGAGGAGGTGGCAGAGACCTACACTGGGGCACACCCCCTCCCCAGAGCATCGCTGCACTTAAAAACTGGTGGGAAGTTCTTTGATATTAAAACAAGTGTGGGTCTCTTACAGAGGACACTGTCACTGTGCAGACATTTTCAGGTAAACCACAGATTTCGAGGTGCTGTATTGGGTAGACTGCTCCCCACTTTCCTCCCAGGTGGCCCTCCTTTTCTCCACCATTAGGAGTGCTTTGGTGGGTGACAGGGACAGACATTGCCGTTGGCATCAGACAGAATCAGATTCTCAGTGCAAGCTCTGCTCCGTCCCCTTTCTAGCTGTGTGACTTTGATCAAGTGGCCTGAGTTCTCTGAACCTCAGTTTATTCATGATTTTTGTGAGGATATTAGTGTTTTATACAAAGCTTTTGTCCCATACATGGTAGCTTTTATACTTATTGGGAGGAAATCAATATTTATGGGATGGATGGATGGAGTAGAGAACAAGACACTCTGTTGCCACATAGCAAAAAAAGGGCATATATTCCTTTTATCATTGATACTTTGCAATTCTATAGCATATTGTGTGCTCAAAGTGCTTTTGTATTTACACGAAAATCAAAGACACCAGAGCTATCCCTATTTACCTATGAGAAAAGTTGAGACCTCAAGAAACATGCCTAGTCTTGCAAAAATTGAGATTGGCCAGCTACAGATTTGAACCAGCACCTGGTTTGGCACCTTTAACACAACAGGTTTGTTGAGGGGTAAGGACGAGAAGAAGGAGGAAATATTTCAAACTCCTGCCTTTCCTTCTCAGCCATGTGCATCCTGTTAGTGTCAGCTGTATACCGTCAGGGAATCACAGTCCTCAGAACAGCAGCCGTGAAGAGGTGCATCCCCTCCCCTGTTGAGAATCTGCTGCGAGCTGTGGATTGTACTCTCCTCGAGAACACCCATGCACGTGGGAATTCACGTGCAGTTTCAGGAAGCCTGAGGGCCCCCTGAAGCCCTCCACCACGCCCCTTCAGGTGCTCCAGACCCCTCTACCGTGAACACCCCGAGCCGGACCAACTGCACCAACCACAGACTCATGACCTCCAGGCAGGCTGACTGGTGCAAACAGTTTCATCCAACATAACAAACTACTGACAACTTCAGCCAGGGACAACTTACCATCTCAATTCTGTAGCCATTTTGATTCTAAAAGGTTTATCTTTCAACAAATATTCAAAGCCAAAAATCATCTATCTTCCTCCCAGACTTTTGCGAGTCTCGGTGGAGATGAGAATTGAGGTTATCTGTGTTTTAGAGATCACATTGCCAGTGTGTGAACGGAGTGGGGTGGAGACCAGTGACCCTGATAATGCACAGGTTACCTTGAATCGATTGCCTTCGCAACAGGCAATGCCTTCATCCCCGTGAGAGCCGAGATCAGCCGCGGCAGATAAAGAACCAGACCTGTGGCTGAGAAAGGCTCAGCGAGGCTGCTCAGTTCTTATGTTCATTCGACACACGTGTATTGAGCACCTAGCGTGTGCCAGGCACTGTCCTAGACCCCTAGGATGCATCTGAGACTAAAGCAGATAAAAATCTTTGCCCCATGGAACTTCCACGCTAGTGAGGAAGACAGGTAAACACCAACAAACACAATAAGTAAGTAAATTATACAGTATATTAGAAGACAAAAAGCTATGAGCAAGAAAGAAAACTTAAGTAGGATAAGGGGAGGAGGGTTGTGTATGATGGGGGAGAAAGTTGTAAGGTTAAATTAGGGTCAGAAAATCCCCACTGAAAAGATTTGAGTGACATCTGAAGGAGGGGAGACCAAATATTCCTGCAAGGGCAGAACCGACATGCTGCCAACAAGGATACCGAACAGGTAAGATTCACCCATTCACTCAACAAATGTTTACTGAGTGCATCGAGGTGCGTGTGGTCATCTGAATAATGGCCCCCAAAGATATCCAGGTCCTGATCCCTGGAACCTGTGAGTGTTGCCCTCCACGGCAAAGGGCACCTTGCAGATGTGCTTGAGTTAAGGCTCTTGAGATGGGGAAGTGTTCTGGATTAGCCAGTGGGCCCAATGGAATCGTGGGGCCCTTCAAGAGGGAAGCAGAGGGAAATTTGACTGCAGAAGGGAAGAACTCGATGTGACCCTGCAAGCAGGGGGAGAGAGGGCGAAGGGATGCGTGCCTGGGAGCCGAGGAATGAGGCAGCAGGAAAAGTCAAGGGAACGGATTCACCGTAGAAGTTTCAGAAGGAAGTAGACGTGCTGGCACCCTGGTTTTTGTCCTTGTCAGACTCATTTCGGACTTCTGACTTCCAGAACTGTAGGAGAATACATGTGTGTTTTTTTAAGGCATTCCTGAGTTCAGCAGCCGTAGGAAACCCTTACTCAGGTGAAGGGCTTAAGCACAGCGTTTGGCCCAGCGTGAGTTGTCAATACACATTAGCTGTTATTATTGTTGTAATTATTATAATAAGAACGCTCAGTTCCTGCCCTTGCCTGGAGAGGATGCACAGTGTGAACATCGCCGGCCCTCCCACACTCATTCCAATGGTGATGCAAAGGGCCCTGAGCGAGGCGAGGGCCTCTTGCTGGCCCAGGCCCAATGGCAGGCTGAAGACAACACCAGAACATCACAATGACCTTCCGGCAAGCCAGACCTTTCACCTGTCCCAAAGGCACCAGCAGCTCTCCTACCTTCTAACATGGTGCAGGGTCTACAGGCACATCTATCACCTTCACTCCTCCTGGAACACAGCGGCTGTACTTACATAAAGAAAACACTGGTGACACTAGTAACTCCCACCAGAACGTATGACTCCGAATTGAGTGCAGATATACTGGACTTAACTGAGTTTCATCACGACTCAGCGATGAAGACAGAGAAAGTTGCTTAAATCTCCATTGCAGAGAGAGCCACGGGACCACCACTGACTGGGGCACCCAGCTCGCTTTCCTGGTCTGGAACTGAGTCTTGGGATCAGCAGAGAGTGGGCCCTACAACTGCTTCTCTCTGAATAAAGGAAACATCTTCCAGGGCAGGGGTCCCCAACCTTTTTGGCACCAGGGACTGTTATCACGGAAGACAATTTTTCCATGGACTGGGGTGGGGAGGGGGATGGTTTCGGGATAATTTAAGCACATTACATTTATTGTGTACTTTATTTCTATTATTATTACATTGTAATATATAATGAAATAATTATACAACTCACCATAGGTTGGAGACCCCTGTTCTAGAGAATGATGGAAGGAAAGGGGCTACATTTTTTCCTAGCTGGAAGATTTATCAACTCCAAATGGTGACTTTTATGCTGGGACAACTGGATATCCATATGCAAAAGAATAAAGTAGGACCCCTACCTCACACCGTACATAAAAATCAACTCCAAATGGATCATAGACCTACATATAAATGCCAAAACTGTAAAATTATTTGAAGAAAACAGGAATAATTCCTCATGGCCATGGGTTAAGCAATGGTTTCTTAGATACAACACCAAAAGCACAAGTAATAAAAGAAAAATTAGATAAATTGTACTTCATCAAAATTAAAAAAAAAAAACTTTTGTATTTCAGAGAACCCCATCAAGAAAGTGAAAGGACTACCTACAATGGAAGAAAATATTTGAAAATCATATATTCAATATAAGGAACTTACATCCACGATATGTAAAGAACTCTTGCAACTCAACACTAAAATGATAAATACTCTAGTTAAAAAATGACAAAGAATTTGAGCAGACATTTCTCCAAAGAAGATACACAAATGGCCAATAAGTATGTGGAAGGGTGCTCACCGTTATTAGTCATGAAGAAATGCAAATTGAAACCACAATGAGGTATGACTTCATACCCCCTAGAATGGCTAAAATGAAAAGGCAGATGATAACAAGTGTTAGGGAGGGTGGGGACATATTGCTGATGGGATCGTAAAATGGTGCAGCCACTTTGAAAAACAATTTGGCAGTTCCTCAAAATGTTAAACGTAGAGTTACTGTAGGACCCAGCAACTCCACTCCTGGCTATATACTCAAGAGAATGAAAACATATGTTCACGCAAAAACTTGTACATGAATGTTCATGAATGTTCACAGCAGCATTATTCGTGGTAGCCAAACAGAGGAAACAACCCAAGTGTTTACCAATTGATAAAAAGGGTAAGCAAATTGTGGTATAGTCATACAACGAATATTATTCTACTGTGCAAAGTAATGAAGTAATGATTTATGCAGCAACACAGATGAACCTTGAAAACATTATGCTAAGTGAAAGAAGCCAGTCACAAAAAAACTCACGTATTCTATAATTCCATTTACATGAAATGTCTAGAATAAGCTGATCCATACAGACAGAAGGTAGATTTGTCGTTGCTCGGGTGGGTGGGCTATGGAATGGGGAATGACGCTGGTAGGTACAGGGTTTCTTTTGGGGGTGATAAAAATGTTCTAAAATTAGGTATTGGTGATAGTCACACAACAACTCTCAATATACTAAAACCCACTGGGTTGTACCTTTAAATGGGTAAGTTTTTTAAGAATGTGAATTTGATCTCGAAAAAGCTATTATCTTTTAAAAAATGACTTTTCAGCCTTTGATTGTCCTTAAAGCCACCACCGGAGAGTTCTCTTTAGTTAATGCCAATTTCGTCTCTTACCTGAGTGCGGATGAAGTGGAGGCATGCCTGAGACCGTCTCTTGCTCTGCCCCACCGTCGGCCCGCAGCTGAGGTTTTCCAAACTCCCAGGCTCTCCCCTGACGCCAGGGCCTGGCCCGTGCCCCTTCCTTCACCCGGATCACCTGTTTCACCAGCCACCTGCTCCCACCTTCCCATGTCGGCCGCCCGTGCCTCCCAGGACAGCACGGTGCGCTCTCTGGGGTGCTCCCCTTCTCCCATCCCATTTGTTGGGTTGGTTTGTTCACTACCCTAGGTCCTCCCCGAGGACAGGTGAGACCTATGTGTGAGCATAGACTTGATTGTGAATGAATGAACGTGTGAATGCATGTCTGAAAAAGAACGTGCATTTGTATGGAGTGGAGGGATACGGAGAATAGGAAAGAAAAGGGAAAAGGAAGGAGGGAGGACCTGGGACTGACGTTAAATTACTATGTACCCATCTTCCCTGTCTCCTGAGAAGTGTATTTTCTCAGCCCTACAGACATTCTGACCATTTGAGCTTCAAACATCCAAGAAAGTCTTTTCAGTTGCAGTCTTAGGAATCAAGCCAAAACCTTTGGCTTTTCAAGAAAACATCCCGCATCTTGTTTCTCTATTCAGTGGCTCCAAAATCCCAAGTTGGGGATCTAGCCAAAGAAAATAATAACAACTGCCTGAATACAGAGTGGGGGACGAACTCTAGAATTTTATGCCCAGAGTTATTTATCAGGGCATTATTTATAATAGTTGAAAATTGGAAATAAGCTAGATGTCCAAGAGTAGGGTAGTATACCTAACACCATGGCCCAAAGAGGGAATAATATGCATCCATTAAAAGAATTTAATGACCTGGGAAAATGCTTGCATCATATGTTAAGTGAGAAAAAAAGTAGGTTATAAACTGGTGGGTAGGTTATGAACTGGTCACTAACATGTAAACTGTGCGCGCGCGCACACACACATACACATCTAAAGAAAAATACATCCGAATGATTTCAGTGGTTCCTTTTGGTAGCAGGACTACAGGTGTCTTTCTCATTTCTTTCTTTGACTGATCCAGGTGTTCTACAATAAACATGCATGAATTTTATCCTCACAGAAAAAAAATAATCCCCTAAGTCTCTCTACACCTGCTTTGTTCAGTCCACCCCCATCCACCTCCAAACCCTTGTCCCGGGCTGCACCCTCGGCCTGCGATGAGCAGTCTCTTGCTAGGTGTTCCCTGCGGCCGCTCAGGCAGGTCCTGAAGTCCCACCCCCCCGGAAGCCTTTCCTAACTACCAGGAAGGAAGAAGCCTTGCTCATTCCCACCTTGCCCAAGCGCAGTGCCCGCACGTCTCTCTGTGCTGGTTGTGTCCAAGAAAACAGCCTGCCCCTTTGCTGGGGCTGGACCTCACCGCATGTCCCTGGCGTGGCCCAGGAGCCAGTACAGCCGGCCTTGAATGTTTCAGTACGTGTTCTCTGAGTCTAAACCCCCAGAAGGAAGTGTTGAGGCCACATGTCTCATCATTGTTGGACTTTGAGAAGGGTAGTGATGACATTTCAGTCTGCATGTCCTGATTTGCCATGAGAAAGGCTTCTCCTGGCCATTTAAAAACCACCCAAACAATCTTAAAACCGCTTAAGAAGTGATCAAAGGTGTTTATACTTTACTTAGACCAGCAACCTTCTTACAGGAGTCAGCCCGGCCTCAGTCACTTGGGTTAGCAGGAAAAGCATGAACAAATATTGCAAATGTCGCTCAACTGCACTTTGATCGTTTGTGAATTGATTTGCTCAAATATATCTCCAGTGCATTCCTGAATTGGAATCAAATTAGACAAACCTTTGGCGGAAAACTTTAGTGGGTCAGCAAACATTTGAGTCCCTGCCGTGTACCTGACATTAAGGCATAGAGCACTTGGGAAATGTTGTGGTTTTAGCAAAGCAATAAACAAATCCAGGGTGATCTTTCCTGCAGAACTTCCTGCTCACACGTTACACCCACGTGAGACAAAACAAGGAAGGCTCAGAGGGTAAGACCCATTGTCTCGTGGGTCCTTCAAGAATGGGGTGTGCACTGTAGCTCTTGCAGAGTTCTGAGCTCAACACCCGGCCCGTGTGTGAAACGCATTAGAACTGAGGTTTCAAGTAAGTCCAATATCCTGGCATCGATCTTTGGTGTTTTTGAAACTCAGAAAGAAAGATGCGGCGTGTCAGCCTGCCTCATCCGTCTGGTATTTCACCTGTCATCTTAAACAAGGTCAACAAACCACGGACATAGTTTTCTTCCCCGCAGAACTGCGCCCTTTATCATGATCAGGTCTGGTTGCTGTGTGGCAACTGGAATGGAGTAGAAAGGGGGTGGGGAGGCATTTTTTAATTTCACCCTCTGCTCAAATATTTAAAGTAGAAGACTGAGTAGGTGCCTGTCACCTTTGCCAACTAGCCTCTATGCCTGCCACCCAAACGCAGGCCTCCGTGCCACTTTTCTTAGGCCACCACGGTTGACATTTCTCCCCAGTGATTCTTGGCAAGGCTGGAGGTACCGAGATTCCCAAAGGAGATTCCGAGGCAGAGCAGCGGGGTCTGCGTTCCGCCATTCCCATGGTGTGTGTTTTTGTTGACAGGGCCTATACAGGTGACAGTGCAAATGCTGAGGGTGAAGAAGGAGTTTTGAGGGACCAAGAAGGGGAGAGAGAGGAGGGAGCAGGATGTTGTACTGTATAGTTTTGCAAAATGTTCCCACTGGGGGAAAGTGGGTAAGATCTGCATGGGATCCTTTTGGATACTTTCTCAAAACTGCACATGCACATACAATTATCTCAATAAAATTTTCAGTTAAGAAAAAAATAAACTCCCTGGCCTCATGGAGTCTACATTTTAGCAGAAGCTAGGTATGGCTCCGTGGTAGTTGCAGGGCAAAAGCCAAGACCATCCCGGGGAGGTCTGCCCTCTCTGGGTATTCCATGCTCCGGCACCAGAGGTTCTTTCCCAATCTCCAGACACATCATTGAATCCCCCTTGGTGAGTGAATGAAATCCAGACACAGCAGAGGTGGCAAGTGCAGGATAAACGTGTGAATCCCAGCTCCCCTGATCCTATCACATGGAACCTGGGAATTATCCAACCTGCCTTTGATTCTTTAAACCATGCATTGGGCACCCACCAGGTTATAAAGGTGAGACCCAGGTACCATGGGGCTCCCAATAGTTGCATGGAACCCTACTTGGCGTGTTCCCAACTTCCTCCATCTCCATCGCCACCTGGCTCAGGGGCCATCAAACTCCTTCCACCCTGCCCTGAACACCTGGTCTGTCCCGGCAGCACACAAGGCGTGGAGAATATTCTTTCCCCTACGCGTGAAGGCAATGGCTCACTGCCCCCGTTCTCAGCAGCAGCAAGAACTGCTCAGGCCAGCCCTGGCCCCAAGACTCAATCTTGGATTCTAGCCCCTCGGCCATGGCTAGGCAGGTCAACGTCCAGCCCCTTAACCCCCTCCTGCAAAGGGGGAGTGTCACGCCAATCTGTTAGTCCCAGGGGTTGTACAACAAAGCATCTGGCTATGAACCATCAAGCTCTGCAACTCTATTTTATAGCCTTAGAAGAACTTCAGAGGAAGAAGCCATGTAAAAATAAAATAAGGTCTGCACAAACTTTAAAGTTTTTATTATTTTGTATTATGTCATGCCCTGCAATGGAATGACCACAGACGACGTGCCTTCCTGGCCACGTAACTCACTCGCGCAGCACGGCTGAGAAAGCTGGAACTCCCAGGCCACGCTTCAGTCCATTAGAAAGAAGGGAGGGAGGGAAGGAAAGAGAAGGAGACAGAGGAAGAACAATGACAAATATTTATCTGTCTCTCCTCTACGATGTTAGTGGTTGCTCATTCTAAAAACGATGATAATATGATTTAAGACAATTTCTGATTCACAGTCAAGGTCTTTATCATAAAGGAAAGGAGCTTTCTTAGAAGTCCTTGAGCTAATCAATAAATATTTGACTTTCAAACAAGGTTTTTATGGCCAAAATAAAATGAAAGAAAAGACACTGACGAGCTCTCTCCCCACGCCCTTGCCAACGCGCCCGCAGAAGGAAGGGCGCAGGTTGAAACGGAGGCCCCTCCCTCCACCCAAAGAAAGGTCTCCAGCTTCGAGTCCTGAGGGTCCTGCCAGCTGAGCGGCCCAAACCCGAGAGCGTCAGGTCTGTGGGGCCTCATGGCCGTGCGAAGCCGTGTCCCGCTGTTCCTCGGCAGGAGGCTGCGTCCTGGTGGCCCGGTCTGCAGCCGGGATGAACAGCCCGTGGAGGTCCAGGTGCATCTCTACATCGACCGAGGCGCGAGCCAATTCTGTAAAACTTTTGGCATCCAGAATAAGCAGAAAAGGCGGTTTTTGGGGATCAGTAGAGACGATGGCTGATAAGATGATTCCTTTGAGAAACAAAAAGAGACACTTTGTAAAAGGGCAGTCTTAAACCTCCTCCAGTTGGAGGGATCAATTTCTCAGCTGTGTCTCTCTGCCCTCTCTGAACTTACCTATCCAACCAAAACAGTAGGGAAGCGAATCTGATCCTCTGTGTGAGCAGAAGGCCTGGGACTAGGAATCAGAAAACCTAGCCCTAGCCCTGGCTGAGCCAGTCCCTTTATCTCTCTGACCCTCAGTCTCTTCATCTGCAGAGTGGGGATAATCCTGCCTACCCTCACAGGGCTGCTGAGAGGATCTCCTGCATGGAGGATCAGAAAAGCATTCCGCAAGTTACTGCAGGATCAAAGAAGAGCTATTTTCTACTACTTAAAAACTCCAATTATGGAGGATCAGCTTCAGAGGTGCACTTAGGCTAATATACATCACTCAGCTAAATGCAGACTTGTTGCACTTATGGCATTTGAATGAGCCAAATTCACCTCTTGCCCATACAGCAACTCTAGTAACCTCAGTTTTCCCCTCTGTAAAATGGACATACTCTCAGCACTCACTCTAGGGGATGGGGGTACCATGACATAATGCACATAAGCTTCCTGCGGATACGATTCCTCCCGAGGCTCCTGGGTTGTAGGGCGGTTGAGCACATTTGTGTCGGTTTGGCCTGGACTCAAATCCTACCTCTGAACGTGCTGGGCGTGTGACCGTGGGCAGGTTACCTCACTCTCCGGGCCTCCCGTGGGTAAGACGAAGATAACGATACTCCCTGCCCACTGCGAGGAGGGACAGGAAGCACTTGTCCAGCTGGATGGGACACTGGCCTTAGTAGGAGGCGATGCCACCAGCCCTTGACCTCAGAGATGACAGTGACGTGGGGACCCTGGCCCGACGAGCCATGCTGTGATCGGGAGGAAGACAAGGCCCGGGTGGGAACCACTCCCTTCTCTTCCCGGGGAAGAAGCTGGCAGGCTCGGCGGGGCAGCGCTCCCTCCCCGCAGGTGTGGGCAGCCCCATCTCTGGCTTGGCCAGGTGACGTCCCCACCCATGATTCTAGTCACCCTCCTTAGAATCCCCAGGGCTGTGGGCAGGGCATTTCGGAGGCATTTCTGAGAGTCCAGGAGGGAAAGGGCCATTCTGTCATGTGGAAACCTGGAACAGAGAGGTGGGCCGCAGGTACGCACTGCTAGCTGATCCATGAAAAATGTACGTGCTTGTGGGTAGGGAAACATTTGGGTCCAGCCACTGCAATGAATTTTAAAACCAAGATTCTACATTCTGAGAGAGTTTAGTATTGCTCAGTGGCAAGGACACGGGCTTTGTGTAGTAAAGAACTTGACCATGTGCCCAAAGAGAGTCTGGCCTTTGCCCTCAGCTCCTGGGAGGTCACCTCGAAGTTCTTGGAATGTCCTGCCTGATACAAGTGTCTTTGCTTACTTGGGGCCTTGGGCCACCCAGACGGTCTACCCTTATAACGTGATTTACGGTGTGGCCTCAGGCAACGTGGTCCAAGCTTGACCTGCCCAGCACTGAAGACCATAAGGGTCAGCCACACAGGTGGCCAACCACGGCTATGAGACCAAGCCCCAATAAAAACTCTGGACTCAAGGCTCAGGGGAGCATCCTGGGTGGCAATACTCAGTGTACCTCATCGCACACCATTGTCAGGACAGGTTAGCGCTGTGACTCCACTGGGAAAGGACAACTGGAAGTTCACACCTGGACCCTGTCCTGTGTGTTTCTTCCCTTCGTTGATTTTAATCTGTTTCCTTTCCCTGCAATAAACTGTAGCTGTGCGTGTCCGAGCTTTCGGTGAATTCTGTGAGTCCTTCTAATGAATTACCGAGCCTGAAGGTGGTCCTGGGGACCCTCTAACTTCACAGTTGGCATCAGAAGTGAGGGTGGTCTTGGGGAGTCTCTGACCCTGTAGCTTTGACTCAGACAGACCTAGACGTCAAAGCTTGAGTCCACCAGCTTGTTGCCCCCAGATGATGTCTCTGCGTGAGGGGCTTCGCGAGCGGCGTGCAGAGAGTATGCTCGCCCTCTCAGAGTCTTACTTACCGTCGTCCTCGGCCTCGGCACCCGGCGTGGGCACGAATAGCGGCTCTGCCGGCCAGCAGCACTCCTCTCCCCATTTTAAGGATGACTTTGTAAGAATGTCGTATTTTATTATCTGCACGGGAGAAATACAGGAGTGACTTGTTTGAGAACGTGCGAATAGGAAGGTGTCCAGGCCCACGCAGAAAGGAGATTAAGCCCATCACATGTAGACTTTTGACATTATCTCCCAGTGACATCTACCTCTGGTCAGCACGGCTACAGGAATGAAAGAAGCTAACTTTCCTTCTCTAACTTTAAACGTCGGTCCTCTGGCTACTACGTAGCTGACGCCGCTCGGTGAATTCCTTTAAAAGTTAAAATCCCAAATGTATCTCATATTTGGTGCTTGAATGCAACTTTATATGTGTCGAATAACTAATATATTCAATGCAAACATTGAAAATCTAATACGATTTCTTTGCTGCTTTAAAAGTGCGAGTCCCTGGACCTCTCTAGATCTCTTGCAGGCCATTTCCCTTTAGGGTGTGGGATCAGGGCAGTGGCTTGGGATGCTTGCAGGGGGTGGCAATTTTTGGTTTTGTACATTTCTGCACTGTTTGTATTTAAAAAAAGAAAAAGATTCCGTTTTATTATTAAAAAATTAAGATGTTAAGGAAAAGTGATGTCTATATAGTACCTAGCACAGTTCCCAGGACACAGTAAGTGTTCAACAAATAGTAGCTTAAAAAACAAAATAGGCCAGGCACAGTGGCTTGTGTCTATAATCCCAGCACTTTGGGAGGCTGAGGCAGGAGGATTGCTAGAGGCCAGGAGTTTGAGACCAACGTGGGCAACATAACAAGATCCTGTCTCTACAAAAAATACAAAACAAAAACAAAACCCCTCAAAAAACCCAAAATAAATCCTCCAAGTTTTAGCTAGATATTCTCTGCTTAAAATGGTGAGTTGCTTGAGGGCAGGGATTGGGATCCCTCTGCTGACTTCCTTATCCTCAGTGCCTACCACATCGTAGCACACAGTTGGTGCTCAATAAATGTGTGCTGAATAGCGAAATCAACGAATAAATTTCAGCCATGAGCTCTTACCCGAGCTTTAGCCCATTAGGCGTGACTCCCTCTCCTGGAGGGTCCATGGCTACTTCAAGTGTATGTCATCCCAGACTGACCTCCCCTCTGACCTCCTCTTTTCTGATCAAGGTCACCAGGCTCAAAACCTGAGAATTCAGCTTTGCAGACAGACACTGTCACTGCAGGGAAAGCCAGCCCGTGATCACACAGGGATCGGTACCTTGGTTGGGATTGGACTC
>CAUYSK010030254.1:0-43956 GCA_963575035.1 Avahi laniger
CATGGAAACCCCTGACTTGGCAGGAGTCAGCGTTCTCGTGCAGAAAGCTGTGGTCATAAGGAAGATGTTATCCTCAAATAGCATAGAAGACACAGGAGGTCAATAAAAAGAGTACACTGGAAGAACACAAAAGAATTGTTATGACCAGCTGGAGAAATACCTAAGGATTCACAATATGAACAAAGAGAACAAACAGAGCAAACAAACAAACTAGAGGAAGTTTTGATTTGTGGGGTGTCAGGGGAGAGGCTCCAAGGTCCTGCATTAAGCAGGTTGGACCAATGAAATAGTGAAACATACATATTCATATCCAAGTGTCCTTAGTTGTACCCAGAGGCTATTGGCCTCTGGGGAAATATTGATCACAAATATTGGCCGAGTGAATAGAAAGCTCCAATTGTCTATTTTCCTAAGTCCCATAAAATAAGAAAAATGTTTCAGACCACATTTCACAAGAAAAATTTAAAAATGGAGACAGGGTGATGAAAGAGGTCATAAATGTCAACGAGTCTGCTTCAGTAGAGTTAGGTTGCAGGTGACAGTTTATGTCAAAACACAGTTATTACGACGTATTGAATGACTTACAAAATTGTTGGAAAGGTAGTAGAAAAAGGTTCTAGCCTGAGCTTTTGAGAATTTCTACCAGTGATAGGAAAGCTCCCACCTGAGCTTACAGCAAGCCATCAAAGCAGGAAGCCACTAACCACAGTCTTGCACTGCCTCTCGCAATTTACGACAGCAAAGTGAGTGTCTTATGCCCTGCCCCTTGCCCCATTTAACTCAGTTTCAAATCCAGCTCTCACATGAGTGCACCAAGTTGGTGGAACTTAAATCACATCTAGAACTCCAGCAGCAAGGAAATATGAGGACGGTTGCTTTTAGCTTTCTAGCACCTGCAGTTTGGAAAGACAGTAGAATGAGGTTGGAACGGATGCCAGACCAGCCTGATCAGGGTTCAGAAAGCCCACTCCATCCCCTACTTTACATTGTTTATTTATTCACAGAATAAATATTTATTGAATGCCGGTTAAGTTTTAGATCCCATTCTTTTGTTTCAGCAATAAATAAAGAAAGATGGAGAAAAATAAACTTGAGTTCTTTTCCTCTTTTATTTCTTTTCTTTTTCTACTTTGAGAGTAAACTTTGGGGTAGTGTGATTTGGAGCTGGGTGTGCCTTCCATAAGAGATGCCTTTGTCTCTGGAGAAGGAACACAGACCAGGGAGTGGCCCAGGAAAATAGGAGGCTTGGTTGCTGGCTGGTTAAAACCGACTCCATTCTCAGACTTAAAGGATGAAGATGAGCGGAATCATGAGGCTGCTAAACTTCCCAGCCCTGTGTACCAGGGTAAAGAGCAGACAGGGGTTCGGACACAAACCCTGCTCAGAATAGGAATTTATTTGGCTAGAATATACCTTCCGTTTTATCTCACAAACTAAGGCTGACCATAACAGCTGAAGGGAAGAAGCTGGAACACTCAGTTGAAAAGAAATGTGAGCACAAAACCTTAGATAGCCGGGCACATACCCACAGCAATGGTATCCATAGCAGTTGTACAGTGGGACGTCGACTTCAGGCTGGGTGGCTTAGACCTGCTGTGAGAGGCAGTGAGGAAAGCGTGGGGTGCAGGTAATTCATCAATACAGTCAAATACACAGAGTATCAAAACGTAAAAGACAGCAAACTATTGCATACTCTCTCAGGAGAAGATTCTTCCCATAAATATTTCATTTTTTCCAGTTTTGGGCTTGAACTGGAAATACTGTGAAGAAAGCTATACACCGTATTTATCAAAATGTGAAGAAAAATTCTCAAAAAAAGTTAAATTTGGTAGTATTTTAAAGTTTGCATGAAATGAATTATTATTTAAAGACCAGCTTAGTCATCAGTATTTAACTTGAATTTTCATTTTTTTGCAAAGTATAAAAAACTCTGTTAAATGGAATTGTCCAAAATATCACCAAAGTGCTCAAGTTCATTTAGATATATAATTACCTCTATAGCCATTTTATAAGATGAGTGGAAGAGATCAAAAAATGTTACCCCATTTTATGATCAGAAAATTATGGTGAGATATTCACTGATGGGTCTAGTGTCACATAATGATAATTGCTACCTTTGACTGAGGAGCTACCATAGTGCAGGAGCTGAAAGTTCTTTACTTTCATTATAGCTAATCCTCACCATAGTGCATGTCACACATGTTTGTTCTCCTCTTACGAATTGGAAAACTAAGGCCAAGAGAGGCTAAAGCAATTACTTGCAGTTGCAAAGTCAAAAAGCACTAGAACCAGCATTCGAACCTAGACTTCCATGATTTCAAAACCCATGGTTTTTCAGCACACCTCCTGGCTAACACCAAGACACTCTGCAATCATTACTAGAACACAGCTATCATCACAACTACTAACAAATTAAGATCTTGATGCTCAGGCAAGCACTTTACTGATTTGACCATAAATACATAAATATTCCTTTTGGCACTCCCATAACACCACCAATACTTTGTATTCTTCTCTCCGTAGAGCTTCCTCCCATATTTTTTATCCTGTTTCCCTCAATTATAAAGTCAGCTGTAAAGCTGTTCCCTGCCTTAGAAAAATACACTATAGCCATTCACTGTATGCGAGTATTGTTTCAGAATACTACACTGTCCAGTTGTCTACTATTGTGTATATAGTATATCTTTATGTATACAGCCTCTGCTGACCAAGAGTTAGGCATGGGCCATGAACTCCAACATTCTAGCAAGGTACTGCACAGCTTGAATGACCTAATAAAAAAAAAAAACAAAAAACAAGAAGCTACTTATTACTAGAGGCTGCCTTCCTAGTCCTACAAGTTTGGGTCCACAAGATCATGTTTAAATTTTACAGTTGGAACTCAGAAACCATTACATTGTCCCACACTGATATTCAGGCGCTACCAATGGCCAAGGGTAGGAGCGGGAAGGAAGAGTCCTTGGCAATACAGAGGTATTATTTAGGAATCACTCTGCCCTATGGCAGGGCCCACAATTCTGTTGGAGGGTCTTTCCAGATGATAATGTCCTTTTTGAGGGAATGGTGCTGGGGCAGCAGCACTTGACCTGCCCACTGAATTTTTCACTGGCCATTTCTGCAAATGACAGCTTTGTGGATAAAAAAGGCATATTCTTTGTCTTTAAGATACCAAAAAGTACGATATTAATATTAAAGACACTTTTTAGTTAGTTCAGGAGCTCTTAATGTAGGGTCCATATATTATCCTTCAAAGGGGTCATCAGTACACTGAAATTGAAAGAAAGATAATAGTGTGATTTGTGTTGATGTGTACTTTTGGGTGAGTGGGGAAGAGAATGCACAAGACAGGCCTGAGATTAAAAAAAAAATAGGAAGAGAGAGTTTAACAATGCAAGCATGTGGCAAATCAAAACAAACATGAACTATGCAAAAACAATACTAATAATATTTGCTTTGCAGAGAAAAAACTAAAACATAACTAAAATACTAGATATTTGTATCTAAGGTGGAATGATGATGATAGAAGTTAAAGCAATCTAAGGTTTTTTAGTGTGCAGGAGGAAGATAAAAATATTGATTAACTTTATAACTTATAAAATTAAATGGACATGTAAATATTTTAGGATAAACACTAAAAGAGGAGAAATGGGGTATTAAATATTCAAACTCAAGGAATTAAGGGGCATTAATAAACAACTCAATTCAAAACAAGAAAGGAAAAAGAAAACTAAAATTTTTAAAAGCAGGTTAATGAGTATAAATATGACATTTATGAATTCAAAATAATCAATAATGATACTAAATAAAATGGAATAAATTTTCCAGACAAAAAATAAAAGTTGGTCATGTCAAACAAAAGAAACACAGTCCCACCAGCTGCTCTTCATAAAAGGCATATCTAAATCAGAAATACACAAAAAAGTTGAAAAGATGAAAAAAAAAATCTAGCAGTGCTATGGTTTGAATGTGTTCCCAAGAGTGCACGTGCTGGAATCTCAATTCCCAATGAGACAGTGTTGAGAGACCAAGGCTTTAAGAAGTGATTAGGTCACGAGGCCTTTGCTCTAAAATGGATTAATGTTATTGTTTCAGGAGTGGGTTAATCATGGGAGTGGGGTCCTAATAAAAGGATGCATTCGGTCCCCTTCCTCTCCCTCTCGCTAGACCGTCCACCTTTTACCATGAAATGACACAGCATGAAGGCCCTAGCCAGATGTGGCCCTCTGACCTTGGACTTCCCAGCCTCCAGAACCATAAGCCAAATAAATTTCTGTTCATCATAAATTACCCAGTGTCAGGTATTCTGTTATAGCAAAAACATAATGGACTAAAGCAGAAAATTGGCACCAAGTGGGGTCGTTGCCACAACAAATACTTGAAAATGTGGAAGCAGCGTTGGAACTGGATAAAGGGTAGAACCTGGAAGAAGTTTGAGGAGCAGGCTAGGAAAAGCTATATTGCCATGAAAGGAACATTAAGGGCAATTCTAGTGGGGGCCCAGAAGAAGACAAGAGCTGTAGGGAGAGCCTAAATCTTCTTAGGGATTACTTAAGTGGTTATGATAAGAACGTTGGTAGAAATATGGCCAGTTACGGATATTCTGACAAGGTCTCAGATGGAATTGAACAACAAGCTATTGGAAACTAGAGTATGGGCCATTCTTGTTATACAGTTGCAAAGAACTTGACAGAATTGTGTCCAGGTCCTAGAACTTTGGGGAAGGCAGAAATTAAGAGCAATGAAATAGGATATCTGGCAGAAGAAATATTTAAGCAGCAAAGCATTAAAAGGGCTATATGGCTTCTTTTGGCTACTATAATAAAATAAAGGAAGACAGAAATTATTTAAAGATAGAATTTATAATTAAAGGGAAGCAGAAAAGAAAGATTTGGAAAACTTTCAGCCTGGTCATGTAAAGAATAAAAAAGTATGTTCAGGAACAAATACTAAGGGTGTGGCCAAGCAACCGTTTGCTAAAGAGTAATATGAATAGAAAGAATCCAGGTTTTATTCATCAATGTGAAAATGACCCCACAGAGGCATTTCAGAGATCCTCAGGGCAAGCTAGGACCTTGAGGGCAAGGTTCCTGGAGAGGTGCCCATGAGATCTCAGCATTCACCGCCCAAGGGCCATCTTGAGAGTCTGCTTTCTGCATCCCAGTGCAGTACTTCTTGGCTGGCCCAGGAGCAGCTCATGCTGCAGCCCCGGAGGGTGCTAGTAGTAAGCACTGGAGGCGTCCACGTAGTACTGAGTCTGCAAACACACAGAATGCACAGGCTGTGGGGCTATGCCAGCCTCTGCTAGATGTCAAAGGATATATCTAACAGCCTGGGGGCCCAGGCAGAGGCTTATTGCAGCAGCAGAGTCACTGCAGAGAGCCCCCACTAAGGCAAGGCCCAGCAATGCAGTAGGAGAGAAGCCACTGCAGAATGCTCACTAGGGCAATGCCTAGTGGATCCATGGGAGTGGAGCAGCTCCTAAGATCCCAGAACTTTAGGGCTACCACCATGCAGCTCCAGTTTGGGAAAACTGAAGGCATGAGACTCCCACCTATGAGAGCTGCTGAGTGGACTGAGCCCAGCAAAACCATAGGGGCACAGCCAGCTGCCTAAGGTCTTAGGGGCCCAATCTCTTTCCCAATGTGCCCAGGATGTGAGACATGGAGGCAAAGAAGATTATTAATCTTAAATTTTAATATTGCTTTTGCTCTTGGGTTTTGGAGTTACTTGGGACCAGCTACTCCTTTCATCTTGATTATTTTTCCCTTTTGGAATGAGAATGTCTACCCTATGCCTGTCTTACCTTTGGATTTTGGAAGCATGCAACTTGTTTTGATGTCACAATCTCATAACTAGAGGGAAATTTGTCTTGGGATGGATTGTGCCCCAAGTCTCACTCATATCTGATTTTTATAAGACTTTGGACTTTGAAGTCAATGTTGAAATAAGTTAAAACTTTATTGGGGCTATTAAGATGAAATGAATGTATTTTGCATGTAGGAAAGACATAAATTTGGCCATGGCAGGGGTAAAATGCTATGGTTTAAATATGTTCTCCAAAGCGTACATGTTGGAAATTTAATCCCCAATATAACAATGTTGAGAGGTGGGATCTTTAAGAGGTGATTAGGTCATCAGGGCTCTGACCTCTTGACCTCCTGGATGGATTCATGCCATTATCACAGAAGTGGTTTAGTTATTACAGGAGTGAGTTCCTGATGAAAGAGTGAGTTTGATCCCCATCCTATCTCCCTCTCACATGTTTTCCTGCCCTTCTTCCACTGAATGACACAGCAAGAAAGCCCTCACCAGACACTGAGCAGATGCCACTACCATGCCTTTGGACTTCTCAGGCTCCAGAATCATGAGCCAAATAAATTTCTGTTCATTATAAGCAAGAATTAAGGCCAAAATAGTTACTAGAAAGAAGGGTAACCACATATTAATGAAAAGTCAATATGCCAGGAAGATAAAATAATTGTAATGTATAAGCTTATGAGCACCAAATAACATTTCTTCAAAATATATAAAACAAAAATTGAAAGGCTATAATTAAAAGATAAAAAATCCACTATAATAGTAAGAAATTTCAACAAACCTCTCTCAGATGTTGATACATGAAACAGATCAAAACTCAGCAATGTTACAGAAAGTGTAAACACCACAATGAACATAAGTGATCTAATAGATATGTAAAGAACATTTTATCTAGCTGTTGAAGAATTCTTTGACATCCAGGGAATATTTGCACAAATTTATCATTTACTAAGCCAAAAAAAGTCTTCAAATATTCCCATCAGTATCAAAGACTACCTTCACCGACAACAAGAAAAGTAATTTAGTTATCAATAAGAAAAAGATATGTAAGAAAATCCTGTACATTTCAAAGTTTAAAAGCAAACTTCTAAATACCTCCTAGGTCAAAGAATAAATTATAATGGAAATAGAAAATACTTAGAACTAAATGATAATAAGAATAAAACAGAAGATATGGGGGCTGCTGTTAGAGCAACAGAAAACTTTGGTGCCCTACAACTATCAAAGACATTGAATCAATAGTTAAAAAGCCTCCTTATACATAGAAAACCAGATATAGATAGATGTACGTGGAAATCTATCAAATGTTTATCAAACAGCTAATTTCAATTGGACACAAACTTTTTCAGTAAATAAAAAAAAAGAGAAAAACCCCTCCCTAACTCTTTCAAAGCAGCTATTTTTAGACTTGATAACTAATGGAGATAAGAAGAGTATAAAAAGGGGGAAATTGCAGAACAATTAGTGTAAAAATCTTAAACAACATATTTAGAAAGTGATTATAGTCTTGTATAGAACAAGACATTGTGATCAAGGTGCATCAATTTCAGCAACAGAATATATTCTTCATGATCTTTGCATCTTCTAGCTTCCATCATTTGCATGGAAAATTCAATTCTCTGTCTTTTATTGCTATTTTGAAAGCAATGTCTCTTTTTCTGGCCTAAAATTTTGTCCTTATCTTTCGTTTTCAGCAGCTTATTATGAGCCAATGTGGGGTTTATTTTGTATTATCTTGACTAGGTTCCTCAAAGCTTCTTGATTTTGTGGGTTAGTTTTTTAAATTAGCTGTGGAAAATTTTTGGTTATTCTCTCTTCAAATATTACTTCTTCCCCTATTCTCTGTCTCCACTCTTTCTGAGACTTCAGTTACATGCCTGTTACATTTTTTTTTTTTTACTATATCTTGTATGTGTTTTATGGTCTTTTGTGCATTTACCTTTTTTCCCCCTCTTTGTGCTTCAGTTTGGATAGTTAATACTTGGAGGGGATACCTGGAACCTTGTACCTTATTTCTCCTGGACTTCACCCCATACGCCTTTTTTCTTTGCTGATTTTCTTTGCTGATGTCTTTTTGCAGTTAATAAATCATAACCATGAACATAACCACTTCAAAGCCCAATGAGTCCTTCTAGTGAATCGTCAAGCCTGAGGAAGGTCTTGGGGACTCCCAACATAGATACCATATACAAAAACAGCAGAACGAATAAAGTATCTAAAAATAAATCCAAGAAATGATATGTTATATCTCTAGACATAAAATTATAAAGAACGACATTAAATAATAATACTTAGTGAATTTAAAGATATTTCATATTAATGGATGAAAAATTCTTAAATATATCAAATTTTGAAAAGTTATTGATAGTTACAGTAACATTCTGATCAAAATCCCAATAGAATTTTAAACGAACTTGATGATTCCAAGTTTCATATGGAAGGACAAAGGACCGAGAATATCCAAAAGGATGAATATGTTACAGGAATTTGGTATACCAAACACCAAGCGATATTATAAGCCAATAGCAATTGGGACAGGGAGGTATTGGTGCAAGGATAGTTAAATTAATTTCTCAATGGAGCAAGAATTGAAAACTCACACATATATGAAAGTTAATCCTCATTTGATTAATGATTTAAACGTAAAAGTCAAAATTTTTAAACTTTTAGAAGGAAACATTAGAAAATATTTTTCTGAGCTTTGTAGAGAAGGGTTTCTAAATAAGAGTCAAAAAGTACAATTCATAAAGAAAAGATTAATAAGTCTACTTCATGATAACAAAGAGTTTATGTTCTTCAGAAGATAAAGGGAGTAACAATGTGAGCCATAATGCCACACATATGATCAATAAAGAACTAGTCTTGGGACAGGCATGGTGAGTAACGCCTATAATCCCAGTACTTTGGGAGGCCGAGGAAGGATTTCTTGAGGCCAGGAATTCACGATCATCCTAGGCACCACTAATTTTTGTAGAGATAAAAAATTAAAAAATTAGTCAGGCATGCTGGCACACACCTCTAGTCGTAGCTACTTGGGAGGCTGAGGTGGGAGGATCACTTGAACCCAGGAGTTCAAGGCCACGGTGAGCTATGATTGGGCCACCACACTCCAGCCTGGGTGACAGAGTGAGACCTAGTATCTATTTAAAAAAAAGAAATGGTCACTAGAATGTACAAACAACTACTAGACTATTAGAAATCAGTAAGAAGAAAGTCATTCCAATAGATGAAATGGACAATAAAAGAAACAGACATTTCACAATGAACATATGAATATATCTATCATCAATCTCATTATTAACCAGAGAAATAAATAATAAGATAATGAGATACCACTTCATGCCAATGAATAAATTGTCTAAAATATGTTCTAGGAATGATGTAGATCAATAGGAACATATTTCTGATGGAGCAATAAGTTGGTATAGGCACTTTGTAGAACAGTTTCACAAAAATATGTAAAGTTGAATATTTATTTGCATACTCTATGACTTAACAATTCCACTGTTAGGCATGGACCCCAGAGAAATCTTTGTATATGTCCACCAGGAGTCTTATATAAGAGTCTTCCTGGTTGTATTGTGCAGTGTATGATAGTAAAAACTAGAATCAATTAAATGTCCATTGATTGGAAAATGGATATATAACTGGATTTATAACTTGCAGTATCACACAATGCAATATTACACAGCTATACCCATTAACATGGATGATTCTCAGAAAGCTAATTCTGAGTAAGAAAAAATTAAGTCCCTGAAGACTACAAACAGATATTATAAAGTTCAAGACATGCAAAACCAAACCATCTATTGCATAGGCAAAAATACATATATGGTTAGACATTTTTAAAGGAAGGTATTAACACAAGATATACACTGATTGTTACCCCAAGGGGAGGGAGCAGAATGCCTCTGGGCACAAGAGATATCAAGGCAACTGTTAACATTTTTGTCCTTTTGCTGGCTGGTGAGTACCTAAGTATTTGCTTTAACATTACTTTCTGAATTGTACATGGGTTTTTATATATACTCTCTTTTTAGTACGATATATTTCAAAATAAATGAAGAAAAGTATTCTCATAACAATAATTAAAAAGATTAAATAGAGCTAGTTTTCACAATAATGAGCAAATCTCCAGAAAAAGAGAACTATATTATGAATTAGGGAAATTTCTGTTTCTACTGTCTCATTTATTCTGTACCATTAAGATATCCTGATTTATCTTTTTAAGGTTTTGTTTGTAATTTTTCTTTCTCAAATTCACCAATCTTTTCATGTTCTGACACTTATAATTATGGCCTGAGATGTATTTAGTTTACAAACTATTATTCTTCCAAATAGAAATATATGTGTAAATTGTCTTCTAAATTATTGTTTGGATATTTTTCATAATCTGTTCACTAATTTTGAAGCTGGCATAATTTAAGTGACTTAAGTCAAAGGAATTTATTTGGCAAAGTGTGTCATATTCAAAGATAGCTTCATTAACAAGAAAAATGAGTCCCAAGGCTCAAAGACACAACCAGATAAGTCTGCTGATGTCATTGTCTGGCCTTCCAAGGTGACAATACACTTCACACATAAGATAGTGGGTGGCCCCTGCGTACTGTTTACAAACTCCCTCCTACATGACAGGATTTACTCCTTTGTCAGGGAAGATAATGTGGTAAAATATTGAATTCACATGGATGCATTTATCTTTTAAGATATTGACTAGAACACATGCACATATCCAGCTGACTCAGTGGTTTCCCTCATTGCTGCATAAGACAGGAAACAAATTTAAAGTGATATGCACAACAAGATTTTATTATGATGTTTCTCAAAGGACTGGGGGAAGGAAGCTATGATAAGACGTTTTTTTGAAGAGTGGTCACTGGGAGGCTCTGCAGCTCACCAAGAACACCTGCTTCAGTAACACTGACGCATTTTACTCACTGTCTCTCTAATTGGAAACAGATGCTGAGATTGCACGAGCCAAGCAGCAGATATATTCATGACTACTCTTAAGTTGTCTGAAAGAGCAGAGTTCAGACATTTGTCCTTCGAATGACTGTCCTGTTCTCCATCATGGTTGTTTAGCAAAATCATCAGGGAACGATAATATCCTAATATTCAGCTGTTCAGGAGGATACATGACAGTGTAACAGGGATACTAAAAGCCACAGAAGAAACACAGCACATTATTCAGGATTTTTAACTTCACTCAAAAATTCGGAGGTAAAAATTTATGAAGTTTAATCCGGTAAGAAATTAAAATCATTTTTGCAATAAAGCAAAAACATTATGGAAAGGTAGTTACAATTTGCATACTTCTTAAAAGTGAAAACCTGATTCAGTCTTCAAATAAATTTGCCATTTTTATCCAACCCCTTTGGGGGATGTGTTCCTACATTCCTTAAGGTATCTCCTATGGTTCTAAGTGCACCCTCCTCAGCATTAACGGAAGAAGTTTGACAAGCACTGACCTAAGTAATTCCAGGACTAGAACAGACTAGATTTTTCCCAAGGATGCATCTGTGCTAGAATGTAAAGCGACAAGCCAGGGCACTCCAGAGGGTTGACCCTAATTGGGGATTGACTTGATACTTACCATAAAACAACTTCTTTTTCTTCATTAGGAGTCACTTCACTTCCAGAAGTCTGTGCACTTTGGCTGATGAATAATTAGCAGAAGATGGGAGAGAAGCTTTTTACTTGCACGGAGAAAAAAGGAAGTCTTTTTTATTCATTGAAGTCATGGTAGAACAGCTCTTCGTAGCAACTTTGTCATTCCACAGAGAGGAAGTCGGCCTTTCAAGGCAGGCGTAGGCAACCCATGAAATATTGTGTGGGGAGAGGGGTGGTCGGCCTCCATAACGTGGAGGCGAGACGAGTTTATTTGGAGGAACCAAAGGTTATCATACGGCAGGGAAAGGGGAGATACGGTCAGTCACTGGTCAGCATCAGGGAATAGATGACAAAGAAGAGCTGAGATCACCACTGACCGACTGGCAGAGAAGACTGGCTTGAAAGAGGAGAACCAGCAACAATAGCTGCCTGTTTGCTCAAACAAATTGCTCAAGACGAATGAAACGGTTGAGGGCAAAATTTGAAGCAGTGGTGCCTGTGTCTGCGTCCTCATTTATCAAATGCAATAATGCCCCTTTCAGGGCCACGTGTGTTTAAAGAGCTAGAGAATTCAAGTCACCTGAGACAATATCTGGTACAAAGCAGACAGTCCGTTAGTGGCAGCGACTGTTATTATCATTGCTATTTACTTGCAGGAAACTATGTAGGCTTACTTGTGGCAAAATAAACCCGAAGGTTTGCTGATCCACGTAGAAAAAGTGTGGAAACTGTCAAAATCTAATAAGACACCAGCTATGATCCACTACGGGCCTCTGTAAAATCCTGCCTCATAGGAACCAGTTTACCACGTTTTGCATGGCCCAGTCTGCAGCCACAAATACATAAACCAGAAGATGGTTTCTTCTCCCTCTTCTTAACCTGCTCAGTTCTTAAGAAGCTTCCAGCAGTCACTTTTACTGAACCTCAGTGAATTAGATGTTCCTCCTTAAAATTTCCAGATATCTAACAATGGTTTTATTTACAAGAAAGTCTCCCCTTCACTAAGGATACCTGCCTATCAACTATGCAGCCCTATGAACTCTTTGCTGAGCAGAAGGGCTGCTAAATTTTTAACGGCTCACACCTGCTTTGCATTTGCTTCCAGTTGCAGGTCATTATGCCACTCTTTTGAGATTTCCCCGCAAGCCACAAAGATGGCTTTGAAAGCCCAGGTTTGTGGGCATAATGTTCTCGGGCCAGAACTTCTCAAATTTTAATGTGTATAAGAATTACCTGAAGGCCATGCGCAATGGCTCATGCCTGTAATCCTAGCACTCTGGGAGGCTGAGGCGGGAGGATCGCTTGAGTCCAGGAGTTGGACGTTGCACTCTATCCAGGGTGACAGCGAGACTCTATCTCTAAAAAAAATAATTACATGGAGATCTAGTTAAAATGATACAGATTATGATGTAATAGGTCTGGGGTGCGGCCTGAGAGTCTGCAGGTCTAACAGGTGATGTTCTAGAGCACAGTTTGAAAAGGGCAAGGTGCTAAAAGGCAGGCTGAGCTATGACTGTTTATTCACTTCTTGTGTTTTGTGTCATCAGTGAGTAGCACAGCACTGACCCTCGAGAGAGTCCTAGCTAGTCATGAGATTTAATGAGTATTTAAAGACCAAAAAGGCCCAGCTAACTCATGCAGCAGAGATTTCCAGATACACACTGGGTCATTCAAACCAGTGCATATGAGGATTTTGCTAATTGGTAAAGTTGTCTCTCATACCTGTTTGCAGGGAAAATGGCATGTATATTTTATAAAAATACATCGAATTATGTATCTGTGATTACAAAAGATGAAGGGAAAAGTCAACTCAAAAGAAAATCGTTTGTTAGCTACCAAGAATTTAGCTGACTCTCTTCTTAATTCTTCATCTCTTTTATCTTTCCAAAAAACTTGCCCAGCCAACCACAAAATGGCTCTGGGATACTCAGCTCCCAGCACAGCAGGGAGACAAGCATTCCCCTCTGCACAAAAATGTCCTTTCTTTTCAAAGGTATTTATTTAAAATCTGTCTTTGCTGTTTTCCCATCAGCCCTGAAGTTATCTTCCAGAAGAGTTATATACATTTTAATCAGCATTATCTCAAGAGGAAATGCTATACTCTAATTAATGGCTCAAGCAATTGTGCTAAGTATAACAATTGCCTAACAGTCATAGTTTGCATTAACTGTATGATTGCTGTTTGTGCTTTGTTTATTCAAAAATCATGTTATTACCATCTCCAGATAATCAGCATTTACTCCCAGCATTCAGAGCATAAGTCAGGGGGTGCCAAACAGGCCAGCGACTTTGTTTAATATGCTGAGTGGCAGTGTCTCAGCCACCAGAGCAGGGAGGTCCTGGCCATCCCTACTTGGTATTGCTCGTTGTGGTGGACATTAAGTTGCTCACAGATTACATTTTGTGATATTTTAGAGAATTGTAACAAATTAAAGGAAAATCATGGAGTACCCAATACATTCTACAAGACATACTTGCTCTGTCTCCATTCTTATTCTCCCTATATTATACAGCCTCACCTGGGAGAAACCACCTCTAGCTTGTACTGAATACTACCTGTAGAAAGAATATTGAAACATAAAACACCAGAATTCAATATCATTTCCCAGTGCGTAAGAGCCATATGGGAACCTGAGGCAAAAGGATACATCAGTAACACTGATACCATCTTTATTTATTATTGGGTTATTTTGCTCACTCTGAATTTTTTTTGACATTAATTTTTATTTTTTAAAAATCACATTATTATTTATCTTGATCACTCAGTTTTTTAATTCCCTCTCAAATTTTGTGTTCAGTATGAGTGCCCCACCTTAGTCTTGACCTTGTCATTAGAGAGGAGATAATCTATTTAACAGCCATGAAAAGAGCATTTATGAAGAAAAGGCTGAGTTAATGTCACTACCTATTGAGAAAAAAGAGCAAAAAATGACGGGTTGTGTTTTCATGAATTGGAAATCAAAGCTAATAGGATGTGAACGTGTGTGCTGATTCTTGCAACTGCAACGGGCAGAGGAAATGCTTTGAGCACTTTCTCAAAAGTCTCCTCAGTGTTTTAACTTAAAATCATCTTACAAAAGAAAAGCCTTTGTGGTGGTTTATCTGGGTCTCCTTCATCTTAATAGGTCTTTTATACAGTAATTTGCAACTTGTATCCAAGTTGAACTTCTAACACACATGTTGCAAATACTGAGAAACAGCTGTGATAGTTGCAGGAGGTAGGCACTGCTTGCTTTCAAACCAAAGTCTCTTGTCTTGGGAGCTGGAGACTCTTTCTTCATTTTTATCTTGCGATGTTCCTTGGCACAAGCTCAGTGAGGAAGTTGGGTTTGGTGGAGAAAGCACAGGCTTCTCTGACTCACAGTTCATGTGACATTGGACAAGTGAAGCTCTAAGTTCACTGAGGCTCAGTTTTCTCATGTTAAGTGGCAGGAGTAAAATCTGCCACATATACCTTATTGGATTGTTTCCAAAGTAATGCACAGAAAATTGCTTTGTAAAATATGAGCATCGTATTTATTATTATCAGTTGATCATGAATGGACATAAAAATAATAATAACTTCAGAGGATTTTTTTCAGCATTATTAGGTAAAATACTTAGAATAATGTTTATATATAGTGCTAAAAATGTCAGTATTATATTATCATAATTTGTATTGCCTTCCTCTGATATTCTTCAAAGTCTCTAATGATTTGACTTCTGAACTAAAAATAATTTCTGAAAGGGTCACGTTACTTTGTTGCTTATTCATATGTAGCACCTTTAACACCCTCACTGCAGAGAAATAAAGCTCAGAAACTTCAAATACTATAGGGTTTCCCTGGCCCTTGCTGCCATATCTTAGGCGCTTACAGTTTCCCCTGAATCCTTCTTTCTTCGTCCTTTGCTTGGGGAAGGTTGTTTTAGGTTTTTCTATTCTCTCTTGTGTTTTTTCTCTCCATTGCAGTTTCATGTTATTTTCCATTTTCCTTTTATTTTCATAGCCAATTTCCCCCCATGCTTGGCACCCTACCTTCTATTCTGTCTTCAGTTCTTTCCACAATTTTCACTATTTCTTCTTTGCTGTCTCATGTGGGAACAAGGGCACATTTATTTAACTCCTCTGGAAATCCTGTGTTTTGATGGGAAAAGAGTGGCTTTTTGGCAGTGCTAAAAATAGAAGAATTCCTTGAAGGAATGCATGATGGGGCCAGTTAGTAACCGGATAGATGGAACTTGGACTACAAGGCAGAGATGTGGTCACAAAGAAAACATAAAGAGTCACTTACCTGGTCCAGGGGATGGCATCAGTATGGGTCTAGCAGCAAGGCTGACTTGACGAATCCAAACCAGGAGCCTTATATTTTCTCAGCCTAGGAGGCAGGAGCTAAGCTTGAAGGTGGCAATAAACCACCCCTCGATCCCCAGGGGTGGTCGAGGCAGGGCTGGGGAGATTGTAAGGTCTGGTAAGGACAATGTGGGAGCAACGAGCCAGTACATTCTGTCCTTACACCGCTTAGCTTTTAAATAGGAAGGACAGAGCCATCAAATTCAATTTGTATTTTGTGAAAGAGTTTAAGCTTAATAATTTTAAAACTCAAACCTGCATTTGATTTTTTCAAAAGCACAATTAAATAGAAAATAGCTCCCTCAGTGGCTCACACCTATAAGAAGCCAAATGGTTTGGATCAAAATACTATTTCCAAATCACCAGCATCAACCTGTATCAGTAAAATCATAAGGACAGGCAAAGCAAGTTGGAAGGAAAAGCATTGCTTGAAGGTAGGTCTTTCAAATTCAAATAAAGTGAGAGTAAAATTCACAGTATTTAAAGAACCAGACCTTGCTGCTGCTTTATTGAACCAAGCTTCGGTTTCCTTGTTCTGACAACGGACATAATGACTACCACAAGGGTTGCTGTAGGAATTAGATGAGATAATATGGGGAATGTGTTTATACTACAATATTCAACACATGAATAGGTGTCTATATTAGTTTCCGCTGCTATGTTACAAATTTCCATAAACTTAGTGGCTTGAAACAACAGACATTAATTATCTCACAGTTATGTCAATCTGAACTCCAGGCACTGAGAGGTTGAATATCTGCTCAGAGTCTCACAATGCTGAAATCCAGGTGTCAGCTAGCTGCATTCCCCTTGCAGATTGACTAGGGAAGAATTCCTTTCCAAACTCATTCAAGTTGCTGGCATAATTCAGTTCCTTGCAAGCTTCAGCTAGGGATTGATCTCAGTAACTACAGGCCACTCTCAAGTCTTTATCCTGTGGCCCCTTTATATTCAAAACAAGCAACAAAGAATCCCTCTCACATCAAACCCCTCTCATACTTTCAATCTCTGTGACTTCAGAAAGGACTTACCTGGTTAGGTCAGGTCCACCAGAATACTCTCCATTTTTGGCTAAGTCAAGATCAACAGAAGAGTAACCTAATCCCAGGAGTGGTGGCGTGTGCACAGGTCTGCCTATACTCCAGGGGAGGTGATTACACAAGGTGTGTACACCTGAGGCGGGGTGGGCAGGAATCTGGCAGCCATCTTAGAATTCCGCCTGCAACAGTTTCCATTAAGTGGTTATTACTGTTTGTTACTGAGGCATAAATAAAGTAGAACTCCTAGGAGATAAAACACTTCTAGTCCTTACAAATTTCAAGTTGTCTGGTGAGGCATTACATAGAAGTAAAACATGCATGTAACAGGCTCTCATAAGTTGGGACACCTGGAAAAGTTAAGGGGTGGGTTAGGACCCCTCAACCTAGAGAGAGGTCTGAGAGTTGATTTAGTGATGACCCAACCCTGTATCTGAAATCGTGGTTTGACTTCAAATGCACCATGGGCAGAAAATGAGAAAACATTTAAGCTAGAGCACACACTTATGGGATTATCTAGGAGGAAGGATAAAGCTAGCTAACATTAATAATAGTTGCCAAGGGAGCTGTTTAAGCTCTGTGTCTGGAAATCTTCTAAACTGGGGTAAATTGACCTGTATTTGAAGTAGTTTGGGCATAGTCCTGCGTGAAGCCAAGGGGGAGATAAAGTGTTGCAGTCACTCCTTCCAGCCCTGTGATTCGGATTCTGTCTCAGGAGGCAACACGCCTATTAAATCGGGCTCACCACAGGCTCCATCGCAACATTGAACTGTGTCTGTGAGAAAGAACAAGGTTAAGTCAGGATCCCCTGATTAAGACCAGTTAATATAAACACCGAAAAGCCCATGTGCTGCCAGCATAGCTTTTGGCAGCAACAACAGAAAGAAGAAAGAGCTGTAATAGAATAACAACAAAACAACGTCTGGTTGTCCCTCCCCCTGCCCCCACCAAATCCCATTTGTTGATCTGAGGCTCTGAATTGCTCAGTATTTGGATGTTTCACTCTCACGTGTCATTGCTGTGTTGAACCTTCCCAGGCGTGGACGGAGCTCACTGCTCAGGAGATTAACTTTCTGAAGCCAAAATGCTTGACCAACTTGAAATCTATTTGTGAAATTTATTGTTATTTTCATAGTTGAACCATGAAAAACAAATTCAACAGAGTCCTAATACCCCAGCCCATCATGAAATATCTCTAATTTCTTCATGTGTCCAAGAGTTAGAGAGAGTTGAGAGAAGTATCATTATCTTTGTCTATTTATATATATTCTTTCCCCTTTTCTTTTTTAAATCTGGGATTTTTGACTCGAGAGTGGAGTTGCTTTGATTACTGCCAGTTTTTCTGGCTAATGTAGTTTTCTCATCAGAAGCCTTGAACACTTTTCCTTTTAACTTGATAGCAAAGAGAAATCATGACAGCTTCTTTTGACAACACTTTACACAAAAACAAACACAACAAAACAAAAATCCCATAAACTGGTGGAACAAGAAGACATGGCATGTAAGAAACAAAGCAACTATGTTCTTGATTCTAATGAGGTACATGATTTTCTCTTATTACTGAAAATTCAAATATCTGGTCTTGAACTTCAATAAAGCATATATGACTTGATCTACTAGTCGAGTTAAAAGATTATTCTCACAAATATTTTTTCTGCCACAAAGCACTTATTAAATATTAAAGAAAATGGAACATTAATGTAAATATGGCAGTCACTAAGAATTTGTGGACACCGAAGAAAAAGCTCTGGATAAATGATCTGACAACAAAAGAAGGCTTATGAGTATGCCTCAGACTCATGATTGACTAAGTATTCTGGGAACATTTTCTTTTGGACAGGGGGTCCAAGAGGACAATAATAAATATTAGTAAAACTTCTTATAGTTTATAAAATCTTTTTTACTTAGATCATCTCACTTAATGGGAGGAAGGTAAGGAAAGGCATATTTATTGACAGTCAGTGATGTATAGGCACACTGTAAGGCACCTTTCGGGTCCCATTTCATTAATGGTTTACATTGATTCTGTAAGGGGGGATGTCACCTCAATTTTATTATCTCCAAGAGCCTCAAAGTCTTTAAGTGACTTGTCACTCTGCATAAAAATGTAGATGTTTCGAACAACTTTTTTGTTCTTTCTTTCTTTCTCTCTCTGATTTTTTGGTCAGGAATTTGGAAAGAGCTTAGCTGGGCAGTTCTTACATAGAATCTTTTGGGTGGTGGTGGCCACTGGGGCTTCAGTCCTTTGAAGGCTAGACTCAGCTGGACTTCCAAGATGCTCACTTACATGACCAGCAGATGCTCCTGGCTGTCAGCTGGGAGCTCATGGGGACTGTTAACCAGAACACCTACAGATAGCCTCTCCAGTATGGTGGTCTCAGGAGAGCCAGATTTCTAACATGATGGCTGAATTCCTAAAAACATGAAAGCAGATGGCTTTAGAGAATAGAAAACGCAGCTAAGAGGGATCCAGCATTTTTGATCCATGGAGTGTTATGATGTCAGACACCCAGTACTTCAATGGGGAGTCTAGGATATACGCCAAAACTCACTGAAGTCTCCTTCGCATGTGTGCGGCTCATGAAAGCTTGTTGAACATAGAATCAACAAATATCAAATTAACAAAATGTATTAGCTTTAACTTCTCTTTCCCTGGTTTTCAAGAGTACCAGATTTGGTCAGCTGAATTCCACAACAAGGTGAGAAACTGATGTTGGACCAGACTCACAAATTACCTGCAGCTCCTGAAATCAGACGTGGTTGGTTCAAGGCCATTTAGCAGGTTTTCAGATCCTTGGCTAAAAGTGAAACCAAGAGGTCCTCACACCTTTCTAAGCTTAACCAGGGAAACGGGGTCTAAAAACACTTTATTTGCTTGTAAAAAACAAAATTAAGGAATATATAACCACTTTTGTTCCCACAGGTTGTATGAAAATATAGTTTATATATTGTTTTGCTTTTGAAAGATTTTTTCAAAAATCAAACGTTTAAAAAGTGATGGATGGTAACTTTGATGTAAACATAACTATTATTGAGGATTTCTTTAATGAAAGGAAGTTTTTTGTTTTTTTGTTTTTTGGTTTTGATTTCTAATCCATGGGTGCTTGTAAGAGTTTTGGTTTGGTTAACATAAACCAGACTGATCATCTGCCAAACTAGGAAGTATGACATTTTTTTCGTTTGGTGTTCCAAATCTCCCTTTAGGTACCTACTTTCCTTCTCCTGTTACTGAAGTTCATCCCTGCACTGAGAAGAAATTCCAATAAATCCAATGGTCAGAAATGAGGATGATGATGACGACGATGGTGGTGACACTCATACCTGCTAATCAGTGCTTACCATTTACTTGTTATTTATTCAGTGTTTGTTATGGGGCTAGGTTACACTTTACATGTGTTATTTTATTTAACACTATCCACTCTATCAGATTGATACTGCTATTTCCTCAATTTTACAAATGATAAAGTTGACAATTCCAGATGGAAATAACTTGTAAAAAGTACCAGAACTGGTGAATAGTAGAGGTGAAGTCTATTTTTTTTTTGTTGTTATTCTAATAATCATAATAACGGACTGGCAAATTAATCTATTATTTGTCCTTGAAAAACTTTCATCTTAAAGGAGAATCAATAGTATTAAGCAGTGCTTAACAGAAAGTTAAGAATTAGAATCAGTGTGGGTCCCAGCAGGAATAATAGGCCAGTGTGAAGAATATTTCCAGGTGGCTGAGAAAGGGCTTCCCAGAATCTCCCAAATCACAAACCACACCATGTAGTGAATATTTTGTGCTTTCACAAAAAATTTCACATTTTGTGACTGAAATGGGAATTAGGAGATCCAAATAATAGCACCAGTTATGCCATTACCAGCTCTAGGCTTTGAGTCCCTCATCTGTAAAATGAGGAAGAGGGGAAAAAATAATACACAGGGATTATTCCAGGCCCGACCCCCCAATTTGTGAAGGACTGATTACCTGTTGAGGCCGCGCGTGGTGGCTCACGCCTATAATCCTAGCACTCTGGGACGCCGAGGTAGGAAAATTGCCTGAGCTCAGGAGTTCGAGATCAGCCTGAGCAAGAGTGAAACCTCGTCTCTACTAAAAATAGAAAAAATTAGCTGGGCATGGTGGCAAACGCCTGTAGTCCCAGCTACTCAGGAGGCTGAGGCGGGAGGATTGCTTGGGCCCAGGAGTTTGAGGTTGCTGTGAGCCAGGCTAACGCCATGGCACTCTACTCAGGGCAACATAGTGAGTCTCTGTCTCAGAAAAAGAAAAAAAAAAAAAAGGTCACCTGTTGAATGGATCTTAAGGCTGTTTGGTAAGCCTAAAATCCTAGTTTCCTCTCCTTTCAGAACTTCAGTTTCTTGGGCCTCATGTAAGTCCTCTCTGAGGTAAAAGATATCCTGTAAAATCCCAGCCCCTGAGCCACAGACTGGTACCAGTCCGTGCCCTGTTAGGAACTGGGCCATACAGCAGGAGGTGAGTGGCAGGTGAGCAAGTGAAGCTTCGTCTGTATTTACAGCCGCTCCCGATGGCTCACATCGCTGCCTGAGCTCTGCCTTCTGTCAGATCAGCAGCAGCATTAGATTCCCAGAGGAGCATGAACCCTACTGTCAACTGCGCATGTGCGAGGGATCTAGGTTGCACACTCCTTATGAGAATCTAATACCTGATGATCTGAGGTGGAGCTGAGGTGGTGATGTTAGCGCTGGGGAGCAGCTGCAAATACAGATTACCATTAGCAGAGAGATTTGACTGCACAATAAATGTAATGTGCTGGAATCATCCCGAAACCATCCTCCCTACTCCTCACCCCCAGTCTGTGGAAAAATTGTCTTCCATGAAACTGAGTCCCTGGTGCCAAAAAGGCTGGGGACCGCTGCTGTAAAACACAGTGTAGGCCGTTTTTCAGTGAATGTCATCACAAAATTACAGCTCTGCTGCTAATTCATCTCCCAATCTTCTTTCCTAGGACTTGAAAGTAAAGACTGGATGCTGTTTTGAGCCCTTTTCATCTTCAAAGTCTTACTAAAATATCTAATTAATCTTCAAAATGTCATTAAGGTGGCACGATGCAAGTGCTGTCACCCTTTTTGCATTCCTTTCATCTGTTCTGTCAATCATGTTCTTAGAATGGTGACGTTAGAGACCTGGAAGTGTTGTTTAGTTGAGAACCACATCTGATACTTGATTTCTACAATCATTCCTGCCAAATGTTCACCCAGTGTAGAAGACAACTTTGGGGTATCTTCCCAGCCCAAAGGCCAAGAATTGCCTGTTTTGTCTAGAAATTACCCAACTCAGGCAGAACTCCAAGCAGTTAGGTGAACACAGCATGACTCCTATGCAACTGCTGTTGAGTGAACACGTGCAGCAAGCTGGGCCAATCAGAGTGCCCTCCTCTGCCACAAAGAATCAGAATGAAGCGACTATACCCTCAGTCTGGGCTGTTTTCTTGAATGCAGTTGATAATCTTGAAAATGGTGATATATTGACCATCCTCTGTGTGAACCAGTCAGCAAAAATAGAAATAGGAAGGAAATGTACAAGGAACAGAGATGCAAAATGGAGAAAAGAGGACTCCTTGAATTTCTAATCACTTTCCACTTTTTGGTTCCAATTCCTAGCTGAGCCTCTGCATTTGTGTCAAATTAGCATCCTCACTAATACTCTTAGCCTATTCTTCAACAACTCTAGCAACAAACAATTCACTATAATTTTTTTTTTTTACCATCTCTTATAGCTCCCTGTTCTTTTCTTTTGAGACTCTCTGGGTTCAAAGAACAATGTAGGATTCAGGATTTTTTTTTTTTTCTTACTCCAATTGGTATGGGGTGGAAGAAGAGATAAGGAGGAAAGAACCGAGTATTTTTCTCTGTTATTGCTGGCTTCTTTTAAATTTATTTCATGCTGTTTCTGGCCTCTTTTCCAGGATGACTATTACAGAATTATATCCATCCCCTGCAGTATTGTAATAGGAAAGCTAAATATATAAACCCACAGCCTAGTTAATTTGCAGGTATTCATGTAAGTATGAAGAATAAAAATTTTAGAATAGCAATTAATGCAAATATTTTCTCACATTTCCAAATTCTGGTTTGCCCTTTCAACTTAACTGAATCAATTCTTTGGATTTTTAGACTGTGTCAAACCATGTCTTAAAAAATCATAAACTGTCAGGCTAAATCAGAAGAAGACCATTACTTAAAGTGTATATCACTGTAAATAACCACTTCCTGAGTCCCTTGCCTGATGCAATTTGGAAATGGCTGTCAATAAAGTCTAAAGAGTGAGTTTTCAGTTGGTAGCAATGACACCTAAATAGAGTCTGGAAATTTAGTATTTAGGTTTTGAAATGTCCTTCTGCTTGACCTAAAGTGAATTGTCTCCTCATGCCTGCTCTTCCACCTGTACCCCCACACCTTTTCTGAGTGGAGCCTAAGAAGCCAGGTCTGAGTGGTGTCACTGCAGGAAGGGACTGTGTAGCATCTGGGTAAAGGATGTCATGAAAGGTAGGAGATGGATGCAGGGGAGTGCCAAAAATAGAGGCCTCCAGAGCCAAACTGCAATTCAACCTCTGCCATAGTTGTGCCTTGCCCTAGAGTACAGGTGGGCATCAGAGCTCCATCCCCCGACACTGGTCCCCCGAGTCTTTCTAAAGCGTGTCCCTTGTACTGGGCAGTAGACAGATGAATCCATCCATGGTGAATAATGAAGTACTCCTTAAGAAGACAAAGGATCAGAAATTCATTTTCTTTTTTTTGAGATGGAGTCTCGCACTGTCACCTGGGCTAGCGTTCCATGGCATTAGCCTAGCTCACAGCAACCTGCAACTCCTGGGCTCAAGCAATTCTCCTGTTACAGCCTCCCGTGCAGCTAGGATTACAGGTACATGCCACCACACCAGGCTAATTTTTCCATTTTTAGTAGAGACGGGGTCTCACTCTTGCTCAGGCTAGTCTCAAACCCTTGCGCTCAAGCAATCCTCCCAACTTGGCCTCGCAGAGTGCTAGGATTATGGGCATGAGCCACCGTTCCTGGTCAGAAATTCATTTTCAATGTCTCACTCAGAATAAATACACTTGCTAGCTGATCTTGGCATGATGACATTTCATTCAGTCACTCAGCTCTTCAAAATCTTTTCTTTTAAATAATTGAGTTCCTGCAATGAGCACTACTGGCTTATTATTTGCATAGCTATCTCTAAAGTGGTTCTTAAATTGTGATCCCTGCATAGTCCATTTGGGCTGCTATAACAAAATACCTTAGACCGGGTAATTTATAAACAATAGGAATTTATTTCTCACTGTTCTGGAGGCTGGGAAGTCCAAGATCAAGGCAGCAGCACATTTGAAGTCTGGTGAAGGCTTGTTCTCTGCTTCGCAGATGGCAAGTCTTACTATGTCCTTCCATGGCAGAAGAGGCAAGGCAGCTCCCTTCAAACTCTTTTATACGGGCACTAATCCCATTCCTCAGGGCTCTGCACTCATGGCTTAATCACCTCCTAAAGGCCCCACATCTTAATATTATTGCATTTGGGGTTACATTTCGACTTATGAATTTGGGAAAACACCAACATTCAGACCACAGCCCTGCTGCAACAATAGCCTAAGTAACTTGCTAGAAATGCGGATTCTTAGGTTCAGAGTCTCAGATTTAATAAACCAGATATTCTGGGTTTGAGGTTGAGTAATCTTTCTTTTAACAAAAGCTCTCTGGGTGGCTCTGACATACACTAAAGATACAGAACCACCACTCTAGAGACCACAAACTTCAGGCAGAAAGTCTATTTAATATAATCTCTTGAAATTACACTCTTCCCATTTAGCAGTGCAGTGATGATCTATAATGGGACTTCAGGTGCAAGTTAAAAATCAATAAATTGATCCTTTCTTTATTTAAAATTTAGATATTCTGTTCATCATAATTTTTTTGCCTTACCTTTGACTTTTACAAATATTTGTCTTGCTACTGAGTTTTCTAGTGACCCCTTAAATTTTGCCCCTGAGGTGAATGCTTTACTCACCTGCCCTTGCCCCTGCCCTTTATGAGGCCACTCACATCAGGAAGAGAAAACAGATTTTCAGTCAACTTACTGTCACCCTGGATTCTGAAGGACAGCAGGACAGGTATTCCGGAAGTGGGTCAGGAGGGCTCACACTTCAGCTGCGTAGAATAGCACCTCGTGCACACAAACTTCACATGGTCCTCAGCTGAGGATGGTCAGGGTAGAATCGCAGGGTTAGGAGATATTTTTTCAATTTCAGGGATTTAAACAGCAATTTCCAGAGTGGCCATAACATCCTTCAGACCTCCCTTCTTTGGAACTCAGTTTCGACCAGAGATGACTACTAATTCCTTTGTTTCTGACTGAAACCACGTTAATCAGGACGAACTAGCTTGATTTAAAGTGCGCGTCATTTTACGCATAGTTACTTTCCATTTCGTTTTGCAGTCAGGGCTGATTTATCACTGAACTGTGACAAGAAGGAGGTAATTCACACTGCGGGCCTGGAACTCATCTCCACCTTTAGTTTCATCTACAAAAGGGCAGAGTTGCCAAAGATAGGGCCTGACATCTGAGTGCTCGATAAGCCAATGACCTTCCTTCCTGCCTTCTTTTCATTTCTCCTTTATTCCAAACTTCAGGAACAAAAGGAAGAATACAAAAGTCATGTCTGTAAAATTATAACTTAATTAAATGAACTAAAATGACTTTCTCAATAACATTTTTTTAAGATTTTTGAATAGATGCAAGCTGTCAGTCCCTACTTTATCCAGCTAATCTCATCTGCAGGCACTGAGGACACTGAACCTACTGGCTTGTTCTGGAAGCAATTCTGATCCATAATAGTAGGATCTGACTCACCAGCTCTTGGGGTCGTAAGTACTGTGGTGCTCCTTCCCAATCCCCTCTTTAGATCCTGTTGACCTGCTCCCTGGCTTCTGGGACTGTCAGCTATTGAAGGCTCACAGCTGCACTCCACACTGGACTTTCCCTCAATCTCTGGGATTGGTATTGACCAAAGTTATGCCCGCAGCCAACAATATGCTAAAGTAGGGAGACAAATGTCCAGCCTCCTTAGGACTCAGTTTGGGACACCATGAATGACATTCCGGCTCCAAAACTCTTGGTAAGATCAGCTGAGGTCTCAGTTGTAAATCAGCTTCTCTTTCTGCCCAATCCTGCCTTCCTAACTTCCTTAAATTTCTATCTCCTGAAAGCCCAGCTCTCCACCCTCTGTGCCCAAATATCCATTTCGGTGTCTGTTGCCAGAGAATCCAATCTAACTATCAGAAGTGGTACTAGGAACCAGCCTCTAAGGGGGCTTTTGAAGATCGATGATGGACTGGCTGTCTGGCAATGATAGCCCCATCACTAGTGGGGATGCAGTAGAGAATGAAATGCACTGCTGTGGCAATGCAGTTGTTAAAGCTCTCCCTGGTGGCTAAACAGAATAGCATTTTGGTGGAAGAAAATGAACTGACGGATGGAATATCCTTCCATCCTTCCATGGAATATCATATGTTGGAGGCATATGAAGGAAATGATATCCAGAAGAACCATGGAATTGGGTGGTTGATGCTGAGTACCAGTGATTAATTAAAGAGATATAATAATGGGCTCAGGGTGACAAGTCATTAATTCAAGACACAATGTGAAGGCTGGAGAGGACTTCTGGGCAGCATTTAAGGATCTTCTGTGGTTGGAGAATTAGACCCAAGATCAGGCTCAGGTTTTATTTATTTATTTATTTTTTATTTTATTTATTTATTTATTTTTGAGATAGAATCTCATTCTGTTGCCAGGGCTAGAGTGCTGTGGCATCAGCCTGGCTCATAGCAACCTCAAACTCCTGGGCTCAAGCGATTCTCCTGCCTCAGCCTCCCGGGTAGCTGGGACTACAGGCACGCACCACCATTCCCGTCTAATTTTTTATATTTTTAGTTGTTTGGCTAATTTCTTTCTATTTATAGTAGTGACAGGGTCTCGCTCTTGCTCAGGCTGGTCTCGAACTCCTGAGCTCAAGCAATCCTCCCGCCTTGGCCTCCCAGAGTGCTAGGATTACAGGCGTGAGCCACCGCGCCCAGCCAGGCTCAGGCTTTAGTTCCACTTAGTAGTAGAACATAAGAGAAGTCTAGTAGGGAAAGAGTTGGGACCTTGAGACTTGGGACAGGGATATCTGGGTAGATGTATTTGGGAACCTTGAATTGCCAGACTCTCCTGAATGCATTGGGCACACAGAAGCAATACACTGACACTTGGTAAAAGACAATGGCCTCTTCTTTACATAAAGATAATACAAAGGACTCAGATGAGGCAGGTGCCTTCCACTTATGCCATCCTGGAAACCAGAGTAATAAAAAGGGTCAGATCTTGGCACAGCCCACTGGGCATGTGCTGGGCCTGCTTAAGGAAGATAGGACTATATATTGAAGGGGCTGTAGAATTTAGATAATACCCTCTGGCAGGAACTGGAAAAATTGTATGGGGAACTAGATCTTGAGTTTTCTAGATCAAGTGGGATGGACGATAGAGTTGGATAAGGGAGTTTATTGATATTACTGCACACTTCCATAATATAGGGCTTACCACCCTAGCGAGGCCCTTAGGATATAATGCTAACATGCTGCTAGAATGGCTCTTGAAAGCTTGGAAAAAGTAATGGCACACACTAAGTGAAGTAGAAATGCCAGAACTGATATGGCCATATGACTACAGAATAAGTACACAGAAGGCTCAGAGAAAAGAACATGCTAGAGTAGATTTACTATATAAAACTGCAAAACTCATCAGCCAGATAAATTCCTCAGAGGGGCTCGGAGGACAGTCCATTTACCTAAACAATATGCTATATCCTGGCTCAGGGTATTGAGAGACTACTTTCCAGCAGGGTGGTGTGTGAGACCTGGGGTGGATGGGGTCTGTGGAGAGGGCCACAATGAGGTAGTCACTGGGCCAGGGAAAGGGATGTGAACTCACAGGGAACTGCATGTTCTGGACAAGCAGCTGAAGTGGAGCACCACTGGATTTTTACTATGCCCACTTCTGGAAGCCATGTGGTAGGACCAAGAAAAATATAACACAATAGCACCCCAGAACCAAGACAAGAAGCTCCTTTGTCCTGCAATATTCCTCCAGCACACTCTACTGATACAGCGTAGCATCATGCTTGCTGTGAAGGAGAAATGCTTAAAAGGTCCAGCTGCAACATCACAGAGCACGGAATGCCTACTAGATTTGGAGATAAGAAGCAATCAATTGATTAATGTCACAGTCCACCCCTTTGACAACTGAGATTCTTCATTCACCCTCTACATACATTTGAACTTCTATACGACAATTAAATAACTCTGTATTTCCACCCTAATGAGATACAGCTATCCTTTTTGCAAGTGAAGAATTCTCATCCTTTCCCAAAACTAAGATGTACAGTTCTAACAGTCATTGTATCCATCACTAGCTATATTAATGTCTCCCAAATTCCATTATAATCCCACTGAATGTTCTGTTACCTAAAGAGTAAAATTTAAAGTTAACCCACAACAGCTTGCATATAAAATAAAAAGTCGGCAAAGAAGGGAGAAGAAAATGGTTAGCATATAAGTAAATACATATAACAAGCAAAGAGAAAACACACAAAGCACTGTAGTTCATATCCCTGTAATTGGCTACAAGGCTGTAGTTGATATTTAATTATTTCTTATTTTAATACAAATTCTATATTTCCCCCATTCTTAGCCAGAATCTCAGTTGGTTGGGGTTGTTGACCTGGTACAGTAATCCAGATGTTAATTCCTAAAGGGTCTGGGTTGTCAATTAACCTGTCTTTTTTTGTTCCTGTAGTTTTCATTAACTTATTTTACCAAACATGAAAGTACTAAGAGGCATTCCAGAGAGTCCACTGGGTTTCCAACAAAATCCTCCTTGACCTAAATGTGTAGCAGTAACTCAATTTCCTCTTGGTATTTTGGATCAGTAATTACACCGAGTAACTACTTTTTTGTTTGTTCAAGTGGCAAAAGGAGCCCAAAATGGCCAGGTAAAAGTCTCATCTTCCAATTGGTGGAAATACCACTGTGTCCCCCAGTGGAAATATTCCCTCTTTAGGTGCAAAGACCTCCAAATTCACAGGGAAAAAAATCCTGTGAAGGGGTTATTAAGTATAATAATGAGAAGAAGCATCCTTACACCTTGATTTCTGGAGCCATGTATCCTGGCTATGGGGGAGAGTACTGTATAGTGGCCTGTGATTTGAAGCAGATAGTGTATCTTATAAACAAAGTACCATAGTTTCAGGGTGTTTTTCAGCCTGTTCAGTATTTGAGTTGTCCATAAGCAACACAACATTCAGTGAGTTCAGCTGCTTCCAGGTGACATAACATTTAGTATTAATAAAACAAATTAATGTCACAGACATAAGCACATTGCTGCACTTACTTTGATGTGAAATGATTTCCTTCATTCGATGAAGTGCTATGCATAATTCTATGACAGCAGATGAGGCATTCTCTGAGTCTGTGGGTGACGATGCTAATAGAAACATTATGGGTAGAGGAAAACAATTCTGGAATATAAGTCTATTCCAGTGAAGATGAATCTTTGTTCCTCCCATGATATAACAGATCAAATGTAATCAACCTGCCACCGCATGACTGGCTGCTCATCCTGGGGAATGGTATCATATTGGTGGCTCTATTTTGGTCTTTTCTGTTGACAAATTAGGCAGTGATTTAACGAGATTACTCTTGGTAAGAGGAAATCTATGTTCTTGAGTGCCTCTGTCTTTGCTACTATGGCCACTTTTTTCATTGTCCTGTTGAACATGAGCTAGTATGACTGGAAAAGGCTAACCGATACCATTAGAGCATGCTATTTTATCCACATTATTTTTAAAAGCTTCTTCTGCGGTGCATACTCTTTGCTGAGTATGCACATGAAACATAAATATCTTCAGTCTGTTCCCTTATGAGAGGCCCATCCTCATAGCTTTTCCCTAACACATTAACTGCCATGTGAGTTGTATTTAACTCATGCTAGTTTTGAGCCTGGGCCTTCTGAAACACATGTAACTCACACGCCTCTTCACTTGAGAGTCACAAGAACTGTTTTTCAAGTTGCATATAACTCATGCACAGACGACAATAAAAAAGAAAAAAAGTTTCATTAAATTAGAAAGGATCATTTTGTTTTTGAAGTTTTTATTCTATTTTCATAATAAAACACCAGGGCCCCGAGGAAAAAAATATTTTTTTCTAGTGTGGCAGTCAATGTGTTAAACCTCTTGTCACCTACTTTCCAATCCTGTTCCTTCTCAATCGCTGACCGTCTAGCCAAACTTAGCACCGGCCCAAGACAGCGTGCATCCTCCCTTTTGCCCATCTCTCACTCCAGACATAGTGAGAAACCAAACGTGCTACTCAAAGTCCTGCCCACTGAGAGGATTTTCTTTCAGCACTGCCGTTCAGAGTCGTGCCTAAGTGAGCCTGCAGGGATGCAGCTGTCTTCTTTTTGTTGGTGCTAAAAGAAGACAAACCTATCATGCAAACCTATCTGGCTTGAGAGTCTCCTTCCTCCAGTCATTTGTGTACAGGAAACACCTCCAGAGGCCATAGGCATTGATTGAAGTAAAGGAAGCAACGCAATAGAATTGGTGCTGAAGGAGTCTGAGCAACTTGCTTACTCTTGCTCTTAAGACCTGCCTCAGCTCAGTCTTTCATGTGCCATTTTCATTGCATGTTAGACTGTTGCTGCAGACACCCACCCTTACAAACAGGAAGGTCAAACAATACTCAGTTTATGAGGATAAGCTCAGATCCCATGGCTACCTGATATCCCATGTTTAGGCATTTCAGTTTCTACCAAGGCCTGACAGCAAGTCAGAAGCTGTATTTTTTTGTTTTGTTTTGTTTTGTTTTTGTGAGACAGAGTCTCATTTTGTTGCCCAGGCTAGAGTGCCATGGCATCAGGCTAGCTCACAGCAACCTCAAATTCCTGAGCTCAAGCAATCCTTTTGCCTCAGCTTCCCGAATAGCTGGGACTATAGGCATGCGCCACCATGCCCGGCTAATTTTTTCTCTATATTTTTAGTTGTCCAGCTAATTTCTTTCTATTTTTAGTAGAGATGGGGTCTTACTCTTGCTCCGGCTGGTCTTGAACTCCTGACCTAGAGCGATCCTCCCCCTTCGGCCTCCCGAAGTGCTAGGATTACAGGCATGAGCCACCACGCCCGGCCAGAAGCTGTTTTTCAAAAGGAGAAAAGCTTCAGAAGATAGCATGGATTTGCTCCTATATCTTAGAAATATTTGTTTTTATTCTCCTATTGGTACTTGTCAGAAGCTCCACACAACATCCTTATTTGTTATGGTCACTTCAAGTATCACTGGATCTGTTGGATTACAAGGACCCAGGTGGTAGCTTGGCTTGTACTGCAGCCTAAATTTGAAACTGGCAGCATTACAGGTGACTCTGAGGATGGGTTGAAGCAGCACACTCAAATGTAATATAAGTTGCCTCTCAAATCCAAAAAGTCCTACCAAGCATTATGCCTATTTTCCATGGTAGGTAATATGAGGTGTAACAACTCTTCTTTCATCTTGACATGCTGCATGCCAGTGAACCACCAGAAACTTCACTGTGGTTTCATGCACTTATTTTTGTAGGGTTTGTCTCACACCCTTTATTTTGCATATGTCTTACTAAAGTGTCTAGAGTACTTGCTAGTTCCTCTTCACCAGATTTGATGAGCATAATGTCATTGATATAGTGGGCCAGTGAAATGTTTTGTGGAATAAGGCAATCGAGATTTCTGCAGGCTTAGAGATGAACTGGTGGACCTCTAAGAGGGATTCTAAGAGTATAATGCTTGCCCTGCTAGGTAAAAGCAAAGTTCATTTTGTGTTCCTCACAAATTGGTATGGAGAAAAAGGCATTGGTCAGGTCAATAGCTACATACCAAGTGCCAGAGTTCATGTTGATTTGTTCCAGTAAAGTTAATGTATCTGGAATATCAGCAGCAATTAGAGCCACCATCTGATTAAGTTTACAGCTGTCTCTGGCCATTCTCCAGTATCTATCTGATTTTATCACAGGCCTAACTGGTGAGTTACATGGGAATGTGACAGGTGTCACCACCCCTGCTATTTTTAAATTTTTGATACTGGCATTAATCTCTGCAATTTCTCTAGGGATGAGCTTCAGTTGACTATCTATCTTGCCAGTAAGGGGCTTTCGCTTAGTCAGTCCTCCCATAATGATCCTCCTCCTATGGTCAGAGAGCTCATGTGGGAACAAACTGAGCCCACCGTAAGTCATATTTGAAGTAAGACTCCATCTATTATTTGATCACTATAATTCCCACTTTAACTGTCAGACCATAGTGGTATTTTGGGTCCCCAGGAATAATAATTAATTCATATCTATTATCTAATAATTCCCAAAAGGTTTGATTATTTCCTATTCCCCAGTGCATTCTCTCTCTAATAAATGGTCACAGGATTTTGTATATAGTAAGTCCTTACGACAGTGGCACAGGGTTCTTCCTCAAGGTTATTTGGCCTCTCCTTCAATGAAGGGGCTCTGGGTCTGTGACTTGACTAAGATCTGGAAACCCAGGGTTGGGCCATGACTCTTCAATGTGGTGACTCAAGTCATGTTTTGACTTCATATCTATAGTTTATTATACCAGTCAAAAAACACTCCAGTAGGTTACCTATCTATTTAATTTCTTAGGACACCATGATCACTTAGCCCACTGCCAAATATACTTGAGGGTCAATGCATTTTGATTACTGATACGCTCCTGCTGTCCTTTATGGTAAACATTCCCACCTTGTTTTTCTGGCTAAGTGCTGCCACTTGGTCTTAGGAGAATTCACTCCTGCACATGTTCCCTGAGTTTCTTTCCATATGCACTAGCAAAGTCTTGCAATGCCTTTGGTATGTAAGCTGTTTTCTACTGAGTTATAGTGTGTCCTGGCTCCTTGGAACATGGTGTAATTTGACCCTAGTTATGAGTCTAGTGCCAACAGAATGTGGTTGTGGTGTGTCTTGAGGGCAATGAGCATCCATTTTCAAGGTTTCTGCCTTGGGTGAGGTTATCACAGAAGTTTTAAGCAAGGCAGGCTATCTCCTAAGACACCAGACAGGAATTTAAGTCCCTTGGTAAGGGAGGCTCAAAATAGCCCAGGAATTCCCAATTGTGAGTTATATCTGGGTCCAACCAGATGTCCCCATTCTAAGGTTTACGATTTCATTCTTTCCTAATCAGTGTCCTAAATTTCACCTGAGAAACTTGATGAAACTGTAAATTTAACTGTTGTAATTCAGCAATCCGTACAATTAAATGGTTGCATTTTATTTTCAGAAATATTAGTCCTGTGGCTACAAGAAAAAGGAGATTCTTTCCAGGCTGTCATGGAAATCCTCTAGTTCTCAGACAGTGATTTAAGCTAAAAGTTAAAGGACCTGATCCTCTCATTTTCTTTTTGTAAGTACTCAAGTGCATTAAAAAAAATCAATCCCAAATCATAGTTCTTGTAGTCATCATTACTGCCATAAAAGTCAAGTGCAGCAACCACTTGGGATCCTGTGGCACTTGTTTCCATTGGCACTTCATCGCTATCAACCACAGCTTATAGCTTGATTAGTAATAATGCCACTGTTTGCTGCGGATTGGGTTACTAATATCCTAGTCACTATTGTCAAGGAGCTCAGCATTGTATTTCAGCCCAAGGGCATGACCAAACCAACTCCCAAATACCATTTTTGGGGGACTACTCCCACTACCAATTCCTTATGAGGTGACTTCCAGTTTGAAGACAGAAACAACACAGGGAAAGTTTAATATACAGCATTATTCATAATAAGAGGGGAGTAACTATGAGAAGCTATAGAAATGTAAATAGAACTCCAAAGAATACCCTAGGGCTAATAGAAAGAAGGAAACATTTGGAAGGGAAGCCTTATAGGAAGCACTTTACAGCTTCTCTTTGGCAAGTCCTAACTGCCAGCATCACTACTCTTGTACTCTGAGACCGTTATCAAGTAAACTAATGACTTGAACATAAGCAATGTGATACAGCAACAGTGAATCTGATAACTGAGACACTCCTGAGTGACTGATGGGTGAGCAGTGTCTATAGCAAGGACGTGCTAGACAAAGGCGTGATGCACGTCCCGGGCAATATGGAGCGGGAAGGCATGAGATTTCATCACCCTACTCCGAACAGCATGCAACTTAAAATCTATGAATTGTTTATTTCTGGAATTTTCCATTTAATATTTCTGGACTACAGTTGAACGCAGCTAACTGAAACCTGGGAAAGTGAAACCAGGGATGGTGGTGGGGTCAGGGTGGAGCTACCATACCAGGCAAGCAGGAGACAACCAACAACCTCTCAGGTGGGGCTGGCCGAGGCCAGGGCTGGAGCAGACAGAAGGAATCAGGTGAGGGCCCCTCACTGGAAAGGCAACCTGAGTCCTTGGATACCTGTTGTTCACACTGAGAGGGCCACGGCAAGGTGTCAACTGGCCAGGGTCAGAGCCAGGGCTGCAGACTGGCCAAAGAACTTTGAGGCCTCCAGGAAAGTGGCTGGGGAAGAGAGCCCCTGCCATTTCCTCACACACATCACTGGCAGCCTGTGGTAGGAGCAAGAAAGATCAAAACAGCAAGACTCACTGCAGAACCAGAAAGAGAAGCCCTTCCCCTGCAATATCTCCCTCCCCCGGGGTGTCCCCTGCTAACAAAGTTGAATTTGTTCTCTTTGCAAAAGGCAAATGCTTAACACAGGGTCGGTTTTCATCATCACAGAAGCTAGTAATAAATGGATTTGGAACTAAGAGGCAATTAACTGGCACAGATCCCTGCCTTGAGTTCCCTTTCCTGCTTTGAACTTGACCTTTCACTCCTTCCCTTGCTTCCCTTCTCTCCGCTCGACTCCACTGTGACCTTGGTCTGGCGACACATTCAACTACAATGACTGCTCTAGATTTCCAAGTCTGATGACTCAAACACCTAAAAACAGAGGTTAGAGAGCAAGAGGAAGGAAGGAGGCCTAACACTTTAAACTCTTAAATATGTATATAATTTCATTAAGTGACATTGAGACTGAATCTGGTGGTAAAAATTTCGTTGTGATCTTAATTCTTTCTTTTTCCTATTCCTGTCCTATAGCACAGATTATACAATTCAATTAAAAAACTGAAGACATCGTTCTCATTTCTGCTTCGAAGCAGCAGTGATTGGAACTTAGTCCAGAAATATTGTTACAATTACCTGGTTCCCTGATGGCCTGTAGAGGTGTTATCAATTTAACAAGAGGAATTCTCATAATACCGGCTGTCTGTTTAGGTACATCCCAGAGGACTGATGGGAGTATTTGCCCACACAAAACCTGCTCCGAGCTTGCCCTAAGAAACATCGCTCATTAAACCTTAAAGGAATTGTTTGAGGAGGTCATCACTGAGCAGAGAGCTTGCAGAAGATCTCTGTGGCAAGTCTTTTCTATTACATTGTGTTTTAATTTCGACAGCAAATAAGCATTTTTGAGTTTCTGAGTCAATAAGCTATATAGTTTTCTAGCAATGGAAATCATGCTCTTGGACTCCCAAGCCGAATCCCTGCTGTCTCTATGTGAGTGCATTGTATACTGATTTCAGTGCTGTACTTAATTGAGTAGATGGTGTTTGACAGAAGGGGTGTAGCAGGTAAAAAATAATACTGGACTCTACGTTCTATCATGTGAATTTTATGGCTTTGTACCTGGGAAGGTTAAATACATAGCCATTTTTTTTTTCACTGCTCATTCTTTTGAAGTGACTCATAAGATTTATATCAGGGCTCTTGATTGCAATCTACAGAAAATGTCTGGGAATGTATTGGAAGGGTAATCAGGTCTCATAGAACTAAGAGAAGACTGGAAGCCCAGACTGAGAACATGGTAGATACGAAGGGGGCTCTGGAAGTGGGCAGCAGACACTATAGCAAAGACCGTGAAGCAGACACAAGTTCATCTGTTGTTGCTGTGAGAAGAAGATGACCTCAATCTGCTACATGACCTCATGTCATTCACGGTTGCGGGAGACTGAGTCAGACTGGCTGAACTGAAGATGCCTTCCTCTGGTGAGAAGGGCACTTGCTCACTATAAGAACTGCACATAACGTGGGATTACTAAGAGATATCAGGCACTAATAGGAATGGAAGATCAATGCTAGACTGTCAAAAAATGACAAAAGTCCTTCCCACAATTCCTGTTCATTACACCCCCTTTCAGGAGACTGGGCAATATAGTTTCAAGGAATTATTCATTTAAGTCAAGGTATGGCATATATGCAAAAGGTCAAATGAGGTTAAACAATTTCTAATCCTTCATTCAGCAAGTCATCCTTTCATCAAATATGCATCCAACATGTACAAAGTGCAAAATCCTGTTCTGGGTCATTTGAACACCAGTGCCACCCATTCATGCCTTCTCCCTTTATCCCTCTCGTCCCTGATCTTAGACTTCAAAGAATTTATATAATGGAGCCAACAAATCCCCAGTTATTCAGTCTCTTGCGTATGCCATTAAAGTTCCTTTCTCACCCAACACCCTCCCCTCAGCCTTCCCTCCCATTGCCCAGACTTGGTCATTTGAGAATTGGTTTGAACCTCTGTTCCAGTAAGGACAAGGAACAGAAATGAGGTCAATCTGGACACATCTCCAAGGCTATACTAAACAGCTCTGGCAGGAGATTTTTAACACGGGATATTGCAGAAAATATGTTTCAGGGATTAGTTTTAGATTTCAGTGACCTGTGTTCTCTCTGGCCCCAATCATCAGAGCTAATTGAAAACTGGTGTTGATGTAAAAAGCCTGTGGGTTAAAGTGATGGCCACAAGCACGCAGGAAGGCAGCCCTGGTGTAATGACAAGTATAGGGGCTTAATTCCACTTCTGTGCCCCTTACTAACTGTGTGAGCTATTTTATTGCTTTTTGAAACATGGTAACATACAGTGTGCACATACAAACATTCATGTGCATGCATGCACACACACACACACACATACACACATACTTTTATAGGTAAAAAAAAGCAGTAAAGGTAGCAGTTAAGCACATGGGCTGTGGATTCAGATGGAGCCAGGGTTAAAATCTGCAGTCATGCACCACATAATGATGTTTCGGTCAATGAGAGATTGCATGCATGACGGTGGTCCCATAATACTATAATGAAGCTGAAAAAATTCCTGTCACCTAATAACTTCATAGTGGCCATCATAACGTTGCAGCTCAACACATTAGTCATGTGTTTGTGGTGGTGCTGGTGTAAACAAACCTCTTTCATGGTCAGTCATATAAAAGTATAGCAATATAGTCATGTACAGAACATAGTAGCTGATAATAATAACTATGTTACTGGTTTATGTATCCTATACTTTTTATTGTTGTTTTAGAGTGTATTTCTTCTACTCATTAAAAAAAAAAAAAACAAACGTTAACTGTAAAACAGCCTCAAGTAGGTCCTTCGGAAGGTATTTCAGAAGAAGGCGTTGTCATCATAGAAGACGACAGCTCCCTGCGTGTCGTTGCTCCTGAAGATCTGCAAATTGGACAAGATGTGGACAGTGATGTTAATGCTCCTGACCCTGTCATGCCTCGGCTAATGTGTGTATTTGGGCCTTGATTTTTAACAAAAAAGTTTGAAAAGTAAAAAATAAATTAAAAAATAGAAAAAAGCTTATAAAATAAGGATATGAAGAAGGAAAATATTTTTGTACAGCTGTACAATGTATTTGTATTTTAAGTTAAATGTTATTACAATCCTGCAAACTCCATTTATGGTAAGTGCACTATACAGGTGTACCATTTTTTAATTTTTCATACTGTATCTTTACTGTACATTTTCTATGTTAAATAAACAAATACTTACCATTGTGTCAATTGTCTATGCTATGTAATACAGTAACATGCTGGACAGGTTTGTAGCCCCGGAGCAATAGGCTATACCACATAGGCTGAGTGTGTAGTAGGCTATATCAGCTAGGTTTGTGTAAGCACAGTCTATGACATTTGCACGACCATGAAATCGCCATACATTTCATGTGACAATACATTTCTCAGAATGTATTCCTGTCATTAAGCAAAACATGACTGTTCCTATATCCCTGAATTACTAGCTTTGTGACCTTGAACATTCCCCTTATCCTCTCTGAGCTTTCTTTGAGATTTGACATCAATAGCCACCTTTCAGGTTTGTTGTCGAGATTAAAGAAAAAAGGTAGCTAACATGTATTGAGCCCTTACTACTATATATAAAAGGGCTTCCTACAATACCAAGCACTATCAGGTATAAGATATTATTGTGCACAGCGGCTGGTTAGAGGATTCTCAACAGAAGAATGAAATTCACATTCATTTCACAATCACCTCTGATTAAAATGCCACTTGGGAAGTACAGACCTTTCATTCTGAGATGATCCACGTTCCAAATAAAAGGTTAAATAGCAAGTCACCACTCTGACTTCACAATCAAAGGTAAGTTCAATCTGTCAGCCTGTACTTACGAGGCAGAGAGGGAGCAACGACAATATCCTGAAATGAAGTTCACCTTGTTCAAGAGACACTTTCCTGTGGAAACATTGAAAACCAATACTCTGAAGCCTCTGGCACAGTTGAACTCTCGCTCCAGGTGAGAGAGAGGGCACCGAACAAGTGGCACTGAACCGTATATATGGAGAGAGAGAAAGACAAAGAGATTTTAAGGAATTGGCGTCCAGGTGTGTGCGGGCTGGCAGGTCTGAAATCTGTAGGGCAGCCCGGCAGGCTGGAAACTCAGTCAGGTTTCTACGTTGCAGTCTTGAAGCAGAGCGCCTTCTTTTTCAGGAAGCCTCAGTCTTTGCTCTTAAGGCCTTCAACTCATTGGATGGGAACCACTCACATTGTGGAGGGTAATCTGCTTTCCTTAACGTCAGCTGATTGTAAATGTTAATCCCACCCGCAAATACCTTCACAGCGGTATCTAGGCTAGTGTTTGACCAATTGCCTGGGCACCACAGTCTAGCCAAGTTGACACATAAAATTAACCACTATAGCGGGAAAGAATAGTGACTGTTTAGTCACTATGAGTTTAGAGTTGTTAAGAAAACTCATAGAAGGGGTGATAGATGAGTTTTAGTCTTTAAGAAGTAGTAGGAAGTGGGGGAAGTTTTTTCTGAAAGAAAACAAAGGAAGCAGAAAGTTCTGTCAGAAGGAGCCCACAGAGGCCTGGCAGCAAGAGTGTGCTGCAGGAAGAGGCAATTTCTCGGCGTGGCTGAGCAGCGCAACCCCGACGCCAGGGGAAGAGGAGACTGCAGAGCCAGCAGGGCGGGCCCGATGGCGAGCGAGCTAGAAGGTCATTTTTGCCAGTTAGAATTTAGTTTACAGATGACTGAAACCCATTTAAAGTATTTAAGCATGAGAGCAACATGCTGGTGAAATCTAACTTCTAGAATAGCGGTCTCAAACTTGGGCGCACACGAGAATCACTTAACAGTTGATAAAAATGCCAATTCTCAGGATGTCCACCTAGATTTTACTATTCTGTAAGCCCTGTTTGAGGTCCACTGAACCGATTTTTAACCAGCACCTAATGAATCCTCTGAAGGTGTTTTAGAGACCATGCTTTGAGAAGCGCTGTTCTAGAAAGATAACTCTGGTGGCAGAGTGTGAAATGCGCCGAGGGGAGTGAGACAGCGGGCTGTGCTCACGCACAGGGGGCTCCAGCGAGAGGCACGGCTTTTGTTCGAATGCCTCAGCCCTCTGGTGCGCAGGTGAGTGCAGTATTCCCTAGGGATAGAAGGCATCAGGGCTCACAGACTGCCCCTCTCCCCGCTTGGATGTTATTTTATTACAATGATACAAACTGCTGTTTCATTTGCTTCAGTGTCTTAGAGCAAACCTTGCTTTGACGTTTTTACTCAGAACCTCTCCCCTCAGACATAAGTACTCAAACGGACAAGGACGGGAGGCGAATCCCAGTGACAGAAATCATGCTGAAAACAGAATAGCTACCCACCGCTGCCACCCTGTTACAAGTCTGTCTAAGGCTTTGCGAATGGGCAGAACTCAATGCCTCCATTTTCTTTTTATGGAATAAGTTTGCTCCCAGATTCCTTGGGTCTGGATACAAATAAGTTTCTAATGGTCTTTTTCCACCAGCTCATCCAAAATGACCAGATGTTTTTGAATCCCGGTGGGGAACACAGCTTAGGCTCTGGTGGGAACCCCTGGCCCACATAAGTACCAGTGGTTCTGTACAGTGTGTGATTAACAGATCTGTTCTCCTGTCTTTGCCTGTAGAGTTCCAGAGCTAATCTGGTCTAGATACCGACCTGAAGCCTCAGGCCCATCACCAGAGTTAGTCTTGCTGCCAGTGTCCCTAGGCCGAGTCCTCTGTACATGTTTACTTACCAAACCTCGGAGTTGTCCCTCGTCCCCACCACTGTGGTCCATTTGTTGCTGGGGCCCTGGTGTGCTGACTGGTGCTCCAGTTTTTTCCTTGAGACTGGAGCTCTGCCCTGAACTATACCCACTTGCTCAGGGACCTGACCCACAGCCTGGCTGTCTCCAGCTCCCTCCCCACAGGCTGAACTCTGTTCTAAGCCACAGGGGTCCTCAGAGTCTCCACTCCATGCTACCGCCTACCTCCCTGAGTGCCTGGTACCTCGACTGAAACTGCACCAGGTTGGAACTCTTGATGGTGATGTTGGCCTGGTTAAACCATTTATTTATTTTATTCCATAGAACACTATAATTTGTGTTTCTGATCACGGCACTCTATGATCATATTAGTCCCCAGCCCAAGCTCTGCCTTTTCCCAACTCCAAACCTTACAAAGCTTTGGAGAAGAAACAAATGGGTCTTACTTCTGAGCCCAAAGAGGATGTGGCATTACATGAACGATCAAAATGTTGCGGCAGTTCAAAGAAATTCAAGTTTAGGATTATACTTTAAGAAGATTCACTATGCGAACTCACGTAACATTTTATTCAATGCCTTAAAGAAAATCCAAACTTGTATATTATTTTTCTGGGAAGATCTGATCAGAGCTACCTCCATTCCTACTTATCCCTCTGAAACTGGGCAGGCATGTCAGAGTAGAATCTGCTCTGCAAACCTGACTATCTTAAATTCAAGGGAGGAGAAATAAGAATCTCTATTCAGACTTTCTGAGAGCATGTGTTTCTGCACAGATTTTGTTAATAAAATGGTATCTTGCATTTCATTTGGCATTTGTTTCTTGGGTGTCCAGCTCTTTGGGTTAGGAACCCAGGGAGAGATGGAGTCAGTTATAGGATACAGGCATCAAAACCTCACTCTGACTTTAAGATTATGTATCTGAGTGTAAATTGTGAACTTCAGAGCAGTGTTCAAACTGTAACATCATAATCACTTAAGACTCAACATAAGCGAATCAAGAATGGTCTGAGAACAAACAACCCTCTTAAAAAGTGGGCAAATGACATGAACAGGCATTTTTAAAAAGAACATATACAATGGCCAACAAACATATGAAAAAAAAATGCTAAACATCCCTAATCATCAGAGAAATGCAGATTAAAACCCCGGTGAGATATCATCTTACTCCAATTAGAATGGCTATTACTGAAAAGTTGAAAAATAATAAATGTTGGCACATGTGGCAATGTGTTGGCAAATGTTGGCAAATGTGGAGAAAAGAGAATGCTTATACATTGTTGATGGGAATGAAAATTAGTACAACCTCTATGAAAAACAGTGTGGAGATTTCTCAAAGAACTAAAACTAAACCTACCATTCGATCCTGCAATCCCACTACTGGGTATATACCCAAATGGAAAAAAGTCATTATATCAAAAAGACACCTGTACTTGCATGTTTATCTCAGCAAAATTCACAATTGTAAAGATAGAGAATCAACCTAAGTGCCCATCAACTGAGGGGTGGATACAGAAAATATTGCATATGTATACCATGGGGTACTACTCAACAACAAGAAAGAATGAAATAATGTCTTTTGCAGCAACTTGGATGGAACTAGAGGCCATTATCCTAAGTGAAGTAACTCAGGAAAAAAAAAAAATAAATCCTTCATGTTCTCAATTACAAGTGGGAACTAAGCTATGGTTATGCAAGGACACATAATGATATAATGGACACTGGAGACTTAAAAAGGCACAGGTTGGGAGGGGGTGAGGGATGAAAAATTACCTATTGGGTACAATGTACACTATTTGGGTGATGGGTACACTAAAAGCCCAGACTTCGTCACTATACAATACATGCATGCAACAGAATTCAACTTGTACTCCCTAAAGCTAGTAAAACGAAAAAAAAAAAAAGAATGGTCAATCTGCCCTTGACAGTAGAGTCTATACATTGCCTCTCTGTGAGGTTTTGGATGTGCCCCTTAAGAATCATTACTCTCCACAGAGTCTTAAAGAGGGTATGGAGCTAAAGGACATCATTAATAAATGCTATGAAGTCTTTGGCAGGAAGCTGCCATATGAATACTGAGTTTTATTATCACGTTACACTGTGCACAAAGGAACACCTTTGCACTGTCACCTTAGGGGCAGGGAAAAAGCAACCATTTTATCAGCACTTGTGATGCTCTGCCACAGACTCTCTCTAGAAAGGCTGTTGAATTTTGATAGACCATCAATCTCAGCGCTTGGGCAATTGGCTTCCACCTATGTTGATGTGAAAAATCAATCTTGATTCCCAAAATGCAGAGCAATTTTTATCAAAGGTCACAAAACAATTGCAGTTGCTTTTCTTCAGCAGCAAGTATAAAAGGACTGCTACCAGTCTCAGATAAATTTATCTCTCTTTTCTGCTTTCAGCTCCTCTCCTGGCCAATTTAGGAGAAGGAATGATGGAATCCAAATCTCTGATGGTAGAAAAGTCAAACCAAAGGGCTGTCATTTTTTTAAGAAAAACTATAACAGAGGTTAAACTGAACTAGAAATATAGAAAATTATACTACTTCAAGTTTGTCATATCTCTGTGATGAATTTAGCCTAAAGCTAAATTCAATATATTAATATTTCCACTCTCCTGCATACCCTGATTTCTGACAATGCACAATAGCATTCCAGTACAGCATTTATATACAACTGGGGCTTCATCTCCATACTTCCTTACCCAATCCAATAAACTGCCAATTTATGCCATTTTCCCCCTTCTCTCCCATCTATCCCTATTTTTCCTTTCTTTCTGGTGAAAGAATAATCCAGGATTACAGATAGATTATTGAAACAATTTTCGGGAAGAATCCCTATATCAAGATTCTCTCCCTCCAATCTATTCATGCAACTCTCCATTGCAGGCCTCATTGTGCCAGGCATTTCTTTCCATATCCCAAGAGGTACACATTATATATCTGCTTAACTAGAAAGTTATCAAGGCCCAGAAAGGTTAATTGTGTAGAACATTCAAAATTTTATACCTAATACTTGGCAGGTCAGAATTTGAACCTGGGTCTGCAAATACCAATTTCACTGTTTTCCATTTTACCCCACCATGTCCCTTCTACCTGACTTACCTGTTGATCTCCTCCAAAAAAATGTTCATTATTTCACACCCCTCTGAAAAATCTCCAGTGGCTCACCCATTACCAAATTCCTTTGTCTGCCATTAATATAACCTGGTGCCAAAGTCTATATCAGTCTGATCGGGCTGATATAAAAAAATACCGCAACACAAATGTATTTTCTCACAATTCTGGAGGCTAGGAAGTCCAAAATCAAAGTGCCAGCACAGTTAGCATCTACTGAAGGCTCTTGCCTTGGGTTGCAGACAGCTGCCTTCTCACTGTGTACTCACATGACCTTCTTTTGGTGCTTGAATGCAGAGAGAGAGAGAGAGAGTTCTCTTGTGTCTCTTCTTATAAGGACACTAATCCTGTTGGATCAGGGCCCCACCCTTATGACCTCATGTAACCTTAATTATACTTCCTTAGGGGTCCAATCTTCAAGTACAGCCACACTGGGGGTTAGGGGTTCAACATATACATTTGGGGGGACACAAACATTTAGTCCATTACACAAAGTATTCTAGCAATCCTGTTTTCCTCTCCTCCTTCTTAGAAACTTTTCACATGGAAGCTGACCTACAAATTTGCCAACCATCTTGAACAGTTATTGTATTTCACCACCTC